>PVHP010001623.1:0-38137 GCA_004024765.1 Zapus hudsonius
ACATCTGGGAATTAGAAATCACAGCAGACTAATGCCTGGGCCCGTTGACAATGCCAGACAGAAAGATTCGTTTTCCTTCTGTCCTTCTTCCTCCCACCCTCCCAGCCTTATTTGATGTTTCTAACATGAAAAAGACAGATAACGTGTGGCCCCGATTTCTTCCTTTTGGGACTGTTTTCTCCGAAGAGGATGAACATAGGCCTCAGGGTCTTCCTTGTCATCGCCGACAGTTTGCAGCAGAAAGATGGGGAGCCTCCCATGCCCACCACGGGGGTCATTCTTCCCTCAGGAAATACTCTCCGGGTCAAGAAGATTTTTCTCAATAAAACCTTGACAGATGAAGAGGCCAAAGTCATAGGTGAGTGTTCACTGTAATAATTAGTGACTTTGGTAAGTCATGCCCGTGACTTTTGTGCACGTCTGTGATCAAATGAAAGTGTGTTGGTTACAGCATGCATCCTGGTACCTAGTGAATATCTGTTTGTGAATCTTTGTGTCTTCCTGTTAAGAGTCTCCTCACACACCATGAGTTCAAGGCCAGCCTGGAGCTACAGAGTGAGTTCTAGGTCAGCCTGGGCTGGAGTGAGACCTGCCTCAAAAAGGACAGACAGACAAACAAACAAAAAGTCTTCTCACAAGATACTGTTGACTGCATTTTGTCCTTTACTCAAATTCATTTCTGTTCCTTGTGTAACTTTGCACAATATACTGAAGTGGGTTGTCAAAGAGAAAATGTACCACCAATAAAACACCTTTTCTTTTATGTATTTATTTATTTTGCAAGGGTTGCCAGGGGAGAGAGAATGGGCATGCCAGGGCCTCTAGTCACTGCTAATTAACTCCAGATGCATGCACCACTTTGTGCATCTGGCTTTATGTGGGTACTGGGAATTGAACCTCCGTCGCTAGGCTTTATAGGCAAGTGAACCATCTCTCTGGCCCCAAAGGCCTTCTTTTGTGACAACTATAAACTAATGTCATTTATCACATGAAGTAATATTTACTCAGTTTCAGAAGTCATAATAACTAAGGTTTTTTCCCCCCCTAGGAATGTCAGTTTACTATCCTCAAGTAAGAAAAGCATTAGACAGCATCCTGCGACACTTGGACAAAGAAGTCGGGAGACCAATGTGTATGACGAGTGTGCAGATGTCCAATAAGGAGCCTGAGGATATGATTACGTACGTAGTACGACTTTCCCTCATGGCTATTTCGGTTTTCATGAACAAATGGTTGCTCCCCACTCACATGTTTCTTTTACTTCTAGAGTTTTCCCGTGTTGCCACTTGCTACAGGTTTTAATGTCAGGATTCCTTCCACAGGTTCCATTTTGATTTAATGTGATGGCAAACTCATGTAGATAACAAGTCACCCTAGGTCCCAACCTAGTTTATTGTCGGTAAAAAGCTTTGTGTTTATTCTGATATGTATAGTGTGATCAGTTTATTAAGTCAAGCACACGATCCTGACTTCGAGACCTGATTAGAAAGGAAAAAGAAGAAATCCTTCACATCTGAGCTCTGATATTTTGTTTCCTTGAACTTGAGGACACAGAAGGGAATGATGTATGGATAAGCTTTTAAGAAACAGTACCTCATCCCAGCTCACCTCTGGGTCAGTTGTCATTGGTCATTGCATCTTTTCTCCTTGTTCTCAGGGACTTCTTCCTCAGGGGCATATTTTATAGCAGCTGCTACTGTTGTGTACCAGAAAATATCTACAGATCCTCCATCAGGGAGGTTTTGGGTTTTAATAGATCTGGGAGCACCAGATTGGATGTTGGTCTGTGAGTTATTTACTAGCCAGTTGTTGTATACTGTTATTTATTCTAATTTCCTAAGAGTTTGTTGAATATGAACATTTTCTCCATATGAATTCCTCTGGGATGTCTTCCTGTTTTCAACACGACCACTTTTCTCACTAATGACAACACTCTTGCTTTCAGTTTCTGTCTCTTTTTTACTCTTTTTTTGCTGTCTCAAGCACAGCAGTGTCAGTGTCCTTGACCAACTCTTTCTCCTATAGCTCTAGTGAATTTCCATTCCATTATACTTAAATTTTGGTCTTGAGCCATAGAAAGCACCCACTCAATGATTAAGCCATATATAAGATGGAAATGAGGGGTCTGTCTTGCACAGGTTCTGGGGGTTACACTGCACATCTGGAGGCCCCACACAGGGGTTGTGGATGTTGAGAGAGAATAAGGTCAGTGTCTTTACTGAATGTGGAGTGTTATCTAAAGGAGATTCCCACAGGGAGTTTTAATTGGTGTGCTTAAACAATCACAAGTTTAGGAAGTCAAGTTGTGGCTAAGAGATGGTCACTGTGGCATATCTGCATGCCCAATCTGGGCGTGAGAGTCAGCAAGGCCAGTCAGGTAGGATGTACCTGGCTGACCCCATAAGGAGGTGGCAAACACTTGAATTGGTCACAGCAAAATAACTGGTGGCTATAAAAGGAATGTGGGTAGAACTAGAAATTGTCTAGGGTAGCAAAACCCTGCTTCTGGGATGAGAAATTAAATTCAGAGTGGATTCCCAGTGTTGTAGCCAACTTTTCTCATTGCTGCTGAAAAGTGGCTTGTGGGAGGAATGGGTTTATTTTGACTTAAAGATTCCCTCCATCATGGCAGGGAAAACAATGGCATGAGCAGAGGGTGGACATCATCTCCACCACAGCACTGCAAACAGCAGCAGGAAGGTGTGCCAAACACTGGCAAGGGGATGCTGGCTCATAAACCCATAAGCCTGCCCCCAATGACACAGCTCCAATAAGTTTCTAATTCCCAAACTGGGGGTCAAGCATTCAGAACACATATGTTTGTGGGTGATAACTAGATCAAACCATGACAGTCCTCCCCTGATCCCTAAAACCTTATAATCATACATGATATAAAATACAATGCATTCAGCTCAACTCCATAAGTCCCCACAATTTTCTTTCAATTGAGCCATAATATCAAAAAGCAAACCATAATGTCAGAAATAGAACATTCTCACTGCAAAAGATAGCAGTGGGCATGGCAAAAACAGATTGAACCAATACAAGATTTAAAATAAGTAGGGCAACATCAAACTCTAACCCCAAGTCCAGTAATTCTAACTAGTAACAAGTCTCTTGGAGATCTAAATCCACCCCTCCAGCTCCGATACTCACAGTCCAGGAAAACTTCTTCCAGTGCTGGCAGCTCTCCTTGGCAGCCACCCATATTCCTGGAATTCACTAGGTCTCTATTGCAACCCACAGTTCATTCTCATGACTCCATCGGGCCTCCATGCAGGCAATTCACCACACCTGCTTCACACTGCCAATGGCCATTTTCAAAAACAAAATTGTGTTGCAAATCCAGTGACCCTCTCTTCCTGCATTTGTTATACTCCATAGTACCAGGTACGCTACCAGCTTGTTTGGTGTGTGGGGGGGTGGCAACAAGGCATTCAGACCCCTTCAAAAGCATCCATATTCTTCCTGCTGTCCCAATGCAGATCACCTGGCCCAATCTTAGTGCTTCTTCTCTCAAACAAGTACATCTGAACCGGCAGCAGTTTTAGCCCAAAGTTGGTTGTTTTTTTTTTTTTTTTTTCTTTCTGTACCATCTCCATTGGCTCACAATGGTCCAAAGTGTTACCCAAAGTGAACCTGCACAAGTTCTCTGGACACAGGCAAGCAGAACACAGCAAGCCTCTCACACAAACTGCTTCTGGCATAGTCCTGACAAAGTTCTCACCCTCATATGCCAAACCTCACAGTCCTTAGTTATCAGTGCATTCAGGTCTTTCAACTCTGACCAGAATGGTCCATCAAGCTGCACTTACAGCACTGCAAGATGTCTCTTAGGCCGAGGTTTCAAATCCTCCCCCTCACATGCCTCCTGAAAATCGGTTCCAAAAGGTGGAAACCACAGAATCAGGGTTCTAGCAGCTATGGCAGACCCCACTCCTGGTACCAAAACTGTACCAAAGGCAGCTTGTAGAAGAGTGGGTTTATTTTGGCTTACAGACTTGAAGGGAAACTCCATCAAGGCAGGGAAAACGATGGCATGAGCAGAGGGTGGACATCACCTCCATCACAGCAATGCATTCAGTGACAGAAAGGTGTGCCAAATACTGGCAAGGGGAAGCTGGCTTATAGCACTCGTAAGCCCGCTCCCAACAAGGTTCTAATAACCCAAACTGCCATCAGCTGGGCATTGAGCATTCAGAACACATTCATTTGTGGGGGACACCTGGATCAAACCTTGACACCCAGACAACACAAAATTAAAGACTGTGTTACACAGTGCCATCACCTTTCTGTTTTATCATTGTTTGTTGTGGTTTCGTCTTTGGTGGCCCATCTCTCCTTTGATTATCTATTTGGGGACACATCGCAATTTGGAGACAAGCAAGTCCCACAGTTACATACTTTGCTGTGTGCAAGCTGGGTAGCCAGTGCACACTGCCTTGAAATACAGGGCAGTAGTTGCCAATTCTGTGCCTCTATTACTTGCCCAGTGCTTTACAGACCAACAAGCCCACAGCAAACTTTGTGCCATTATAGTTAAAATACAGCACCTGTAGCTTAAAACCATGTTGTTGACAACTTGTGTTATGAATTTGTGGTGGCTAAAATCCATGAATTTTATTAGAGTCATGCAAAGAGAGGACTGTGTAAAATCTCCAAAAGGAAATATCTACTCCATTATCACTGTAACAAATGCTGACCTAAATGTCTAGGACATACTAATTCTTTTTTGCATAATTATTATATGGATAAAGAAACTTAACTGAAAACTTTATCTTAAAATATAGACTAAAGTAAAAACCAATTTGTTAAGAGAGTCATTTAAAACAAAAATTTGGAAATTAAGAAATTATACTAGAAGGATTGGTGCTATAATTCAGTGATAGAGCCCCTCCCCTGCTGACCGTGTACATCCTCAGTACCCCTCACACACATGTATAGTAGAATTAGATTATATTTAGTCTCTGCTCATGAGAAGCCAGGATTTTAAAATCTCAGCACATTTTATTACATCAAATTTAAAAACGTGTATTTTTACAGGCATCATGAGAGGACAAGAACGAACAGCATGATAGTGACATATGAGAATGTGTGATTGTAAAACCTTGTCAGCATAGGATCTTAAATTATATCAAATATCTAATTAAGTTTGTAAGTATTTGAAATAATTATAGTTGTTAAGCTCATTTTCTTCTTAACGGTAATTGCTAGCTGTCCTTCTGGCTTTCATCCATTCACAGGCTGATAAACAACAGGAGTATTTGTACCTGCTGTTTTTAATACTAAATGCATTGAAGCTGACTGACCCCCACTTGGGGTAACTCCTTTTGCAAATGTGATTTCATTGTCTAGTACATGTAATACATGTCTTATTAAATCTTCCCATGGCCTCTTTTTCAGGGGGGAAAGAAAACCCAAAATTGATTTGTTCAGAACTTGTATTGCTGCAATCCCAAGGTTGATCCCCGATGGCATGAGCAGAACCGACCTCATTGAGTTGCTAGCAAGGTGAGTGACATTAGTGCACGCTGGGCTCCACTGCTTGGCAGTAAGAAAGGCTTTTTTTTTTTGACTTGTGGGGAGGGGCATGCACGTGCCACAGCATGCATGTGGCCATCAGAGGACAACTTCGATGTGTCTCTTGCGGCTGCAAACAAACTCCCAGACTTTGACAAATCAATGTCAGGCTAGCTGGCCCTCCAGCCTTGGATTCTCCTGAACCCCCTCCCATTGTCTTTGGCACATTGGGATCACAGATACATGTGTCACTTTGCATCCAGCTTCATGTGGGTGCTGGGGAGTTGAACACCAGGCCAGCAGGCTTTGCAAGCAAAGCACCTTCAACTGCTTAGCTATCATCTCTTCAGCTCAAGTAGAGACATTTTTAATTCATTTGGTTTACTTTCTTAGTTCTCACTTCATTTTTTAACTTGACACTCTTCCAGATCTCCCTTAAAGTCCTGTTTTTCAGTTTTCTGTCTAGTGTTCATTGGTTTCATAAAGCGAGTATCTCAGTGTATGGGCCTCAGCAGTGAGGGTGGTGACCAGGACTTATTTTCACTGTATTTTTCCTCTTTTCTGTGGCAGAGCCTATGTTGTTCAAGTTTTTCACTTTCTCTCCAGTAGATGTGACATAGTTCTTTAAATTCAATAAATAACAAGCAACCAAATTTAACTACTAGCTCCCAGACCACTCCTAAGGCAGGTGATGGCTTCTTGAGAGACTGCCGTGTGAGGGCTCAGGATAAAGGATCAGCAAGCGGAGGACCAGACAGTCAGTGTTCCTGGGTTTGGCAGGTTACAGAGTCTGTCACAAGTCTGCATCTCCTTATTTCAGTCCCAAACGCCAGAGACCATGTTGCGGGGGTGGGCCTGGAGTGAACCCAGAGCCATAGTTTGAGCACCACCCAACCCAATGACCAAAATAGAACGGGATGCCCCACTGTGTCAAGGTGGCATGGTGCCTGGTTGCTGGGTACTTAGCACTAAGCCTCTTTTTTAAAAAAAAATATGTATTTATTTATTTATTTATTTATTTATTTATTTATTTGAGAGAGAAAATGTGTGTCAGGGTCTCCAGCCACTGCAGATGAACTCCAGATGCATGCACCACCTTGCACATCTGTAAGCCTTGTATTGACCTTCCAGTGACTAGCAGCGAATAGACCCCTGCTTACAGCCAGGCTCCAGCCTGCCTGAACTGAAGGGTTAGGGTTTGGGTGGTGTTTGTCTCATGTGAGATGACTTTGAAGTTGCACTGATGCATGAGTTCCTCCCATCTGTTCCTTAATCTATGTTTTGTGGTACTGACTTGAACCTAGGGCCATAGACATTCTCTATGACTAAGTTGCATATACGTTTATGAAATGGTCTCACTAAGCTGCCTTGGCTGGCCTTGAACTCACTGTATATCCCAGGCAGATCTGAACTTCCAGCCTCCCGAGAACTTGGAATTAAATGCCTGTGCCACCAGGCCTGGCTGTCTCTTGGTTTTCGCATGGGTCCTCCTGCAGAGTGGGATGCTGGGTGTGGTGGTATGTGCCCTTGAGGCCAGCACACTACGTGATGAGACTGTCTCCAAATAAAATAAATAAAATAAAAATAGATTGCAGAGTTACAAAGTTGACGTCATCATTAGGAATTTGAAACAAACTATAACATTCTTTCCTAGGAGAGCAACAAACAGTGAGTGTTCGATTCTATTTTGACTCCTTTCCCTCAGCCTAACATAAGCTACACCTCTTTGTTAGGTGAACCAGCAAGGTGCCTGTCTCATAACCCCACCAGAGGACACTGGATCTGAGAGGGGCAGGAGTAGGGAGCCCTGTGATGGAGCTCTGAACTGTGAACTTGAATGATAGTTTGCTTTGCATCTTCCCCTCGTGGCCATTGTTTACTGACAAAGGGAAGATCCCAGCATCTGTTCTTATGTCCTCTGGCCCTATCATTTGGAATTTTGATAGTTCTATGACTCCTCCTTACTTAAAAAGAAGGACAGAAAATACACAATGCTAAAATGTGTTATAAATTTGTGGCCTCTGTGAAATCTTTGAGGAAGGTTCATTCATGTCCTGCCTTTAATTAGCCAGCTCTCATTGCTTTCACTTCTACACAGTGTGTGGTTAACTCAGCATGTATATATATGTATGTATGTAACACAGAAAGATGTGAGGTATTTATACTTTCATGGATATAAGAGCTATGAAAACATCTGGGGCTGAAGAGATGGCTCAGTGGTTAAGGTGCTTGCCTGCAAAGCCTGACAATCCAAGATCAATTTCCCAGTACCCACATAAAGCCAGATGCGCAAAGTGGTGCATGTGTCTGGAGTTTATTTGCAGCAGCTAGAGGCCCTGGCATGCCCACTTTCTCTCTCTCCCTGCCCCCCTGCAAATAAAATAAATAAAATATTGTTTAAACTTTAGCATCGTAGAACAGCATTGTCGCTCTGGTTTCAATGGTGTTTTCTATGGTGTCACCACCAGAGACGGTATACTGTGCCCTAGAGCCTCAGACCGGCCCTGTTTGCATGGGGGGACACGACCACTACTGCTGTGTGGCTCACTCCCAGGTCTGTGAGGCTGTGAGGCATTTTCTCTTCAGCCTGACTGTCAGTTGAAGTCTGGCTTCATGAAGACCAACGTGTGATAGCTCCATGTTCCCTGCAGCATTGTGGAGAACACTGTCGTGTCAGTTTCCCTCACTTCCAGGCATGGTGCTCTTTAAATGTTACCTGCTCATTCATTCAGACCATTTAAATGTGATAACTAAAATTATGGTCAAGGCCTTGTATTGTTTTGAAGTCTTTCAACTGCTAGTCTGCATATTTTATGCAATGAGTACATTCTGATTGATTTTTCAAAGACTAGATCATAAATGGTATTACTCTTAATTTATTCTCATTTCACCTGTAAGATTATTTCTGTGGATCCCATCTCCATTTGTTTATTTCCTTCATAACAAGCCATCTTATATTTAACCTTTACCTCAACTGCATGTTAGAAACGACCTAGATAAGTCGTGCCCTTTCCCATGAAAATAAATAAATGTCAGATACTGCTAAGGTACTCTGTGACTAGACATAATTTTTATTGATTACAGGGTAGCAGCTTAAGGTATTTTAGGAGTTGGAAAAGTTTTAAATGGAATTCTGATATCACCTTTATTCTAAACTGCAACCTTGAGATTAAACTCAGACATATTTTCCTGAATTAAAGTAAAAATACCAGCTAATAGGAATAGATTCATATTGGAATTTCAACAAATAGCTGAGTAACATAAGAATGAATAGAGCATAGAAAATTTGAACATGAGTTCCTATCTTCATACTTGCTGCGGAACACTGCAGTGGGGGCTGGAGAGATGGCTCAGCAGTTAAGTCTCTTGCCTACAAAGCCGAATGAGCTGGGTTTGATTCCCCAGTACCTATATAAAGCCAGATGCACAAAGTGACGCATGCTTTTGGAGTTCCTTTGCAATGGCTAGAGGCCCTGGCATGCACATTCTCTCTGTCTGTCTCTCTTTGCTCGCTCTCTCTCTCTCTCTCTCTCTCTCTCTCTTTCTCTCTCTCTCTCTGCTTTCAAATAAATAAATACATTAAAAGTATTAAAAAAAAAAAAAAAAACCAGACAGGTGTGGTGGCTCATGCCTTTAATCCCAGCACTCAGGAGGCAGAGGTAAGAGGATCGCCATAAGTTCAAGGCCACCTTGAGACTACATAGTGAATTCCAGGTCAGCCTGGGCTAGAGCCAGACATTACCTTGAAAAACCAAAAAGAAAACCAGCATTTAAGGGGACCTGTTTTCCGACACCAGGCTTTGGGCTGTGGGAGGCCTTGGCTGTGCTCATGGGGCTTTGTCCCCGCAGGCTCACAATCCACATGGACGAAGAGCTGCGCGCACTGGCCTTCAACACCCTGCAGGCTTTGATGCTTGACTTTCCAGACTGGCGGGAGGATGTGCTGTCAGGGTTTGTTTATTTCATCGTGCGTGAAGTGACTGATGTCCACCCCACCCTTCTTGATAACGCTGTAAAGATGCTGGTCCAGTTGATAAACCAGTGGAAGCAAGCAGCCCAGGTGCATCAGAGGAACCAGGATTCCCAGGTACCGCCTCCTGGTCATGGTCAGTGATGAATGACCAATAGTGATGTGAATGAGCCTAGATTGACTTTCTCAAGCGCAAAGATTTTGATCTCTTTCTGATCCTAATTCCTTTGTTTTACTTTCCCATAGTTCCTCTATTATACATCAAGTGTTTATGTCTAACCATTTAGCCTTCCTTGGTTAATGATTAACTATCAATATGCATAGGGTGCTTCCAAAACTTCACAGCTTAGGTGATAGAAACCTGTAGTCTCTCATGTGGATGATTGAATTTCTATGACAAAGGACCGTGTCTGTGCCCATGAGTACTGTCCGTGCTATTTGACCAAAGATGTACACTCAGATCAGCAGGTGGTAAGCCTCTGACAGGCTCCAGGAGATGCCACGCTGCTGGCCTGCACTTGGAGTGTGAAGACTTCAGTCCTCTCCTCTCAGTCTCCCATGTAGAAACAGAGTCCCCAAGAGTGACTCAGTGGTGTCTGCAGAGCTACAAGTTAGTAAGGAATGACAAAAGTTAGGCGCATAACTCTGATGTAGACTGCAATGAAATGATTTATTCCCTTACTTCCTTGGTGGTATTAGGATTGATTGACTCGTCCCTAAGTAAAGGCTCTACTCCTGAACTCTGTCCCAAGCCCTCTTGTCACGTTGGATCTTGAGACAGGGTCTCACAGACCCACTCGGTATCCCAGACTATCCTTGAACTTGTCATCCTCCTTCTTCAGCCTCCCATTTCTAGGGTCACAGGTCCTGACGCCAACACACCCAGCCACCCACACTCTAAGTTGAATACAATTTAAATTGCTTGAGCTGAGACAGCTTGTTTCCATAATCTCTGTGATTTGATTTCTTCTTTACCACTTTCTTTTCTGAACCTGTTTATACAAACTTTTTATTGTATTTTATTGATTTTGACTTGGATTTATGTTTCAAGCATGGTGTAGCCAATGGGGCTTCTCACCCCTCTCTGGAAAGGAGCCCGTGTTCCGCTGTGTTCCACGTGGTCGAAGGCCTTGCACTTGTCGTTCTCTGTAGCAGTCGACCGGCCACCAGAAGATTAGCCGTCAGTGTCCTTAGAGAAATACGGGCTTTATTTGCACTTTTGGAAATATCTAAGGTAAGATTTTTATTATTTATTTATTTATTTGCAAGAGAGAGAATGTGTGCACCAGGGCCCCCAACCACTGCATATGAAATCTAGACACGTGCATCTGGCTTTATGTGGGTACTGGGGGATTGAACGTGGCCCAACATGCTTTGTACAAAAGTGTCTTTAACCACTGAACCATCTCCCCAGCCCTCTAAGGTAAGATTTAGGCATTTTATTTAGTAATCTAACAAAAGTGCTTAAAGACCATCCTTCTGTTCATTCTTACCCTGTTTCTGTTATTACCATGTAGGTATAACTTACTTTGTGACAAAGTCTGTCTGAGTGGACCCAAACTAACCCACCTGCCCTCAGCTTGTTCATAACGGGAGCTTGTGAGAGTGAATTTTGTTTGTTTTTGTTTGTCTGTCAAGATAGGGTTTTACTTTAGCCCAGGCTGACTTGGAACTCTCTCTGTAGTTTCAGGCTGGCATCTAACTCCCAGTGATCTACCTCTGCCAAGTGCTGGGGTTCAAGGCATGTGTCACCATCCCCAGAGAGAGTGCAGTTTTTAAAATGTCACTTAGTGCCAGCTACGTTCCTTAAATTCTAACTTCTTTCAACATGTGGTGTCTGTCTTCTAGGGTGATGAAGAGTTAGCCATAGATGTGATGGACAGGCTGAGCCCATCCATTCTCGAGAGCTTCATCCATCTCACGGGGGCCGATCAGGTACGACGATTCCATCTTCTCAATCTTGCATTGGGACCAAAGGCAGATGTACACGCATCCATGTGTTCATACATGTATAAGTGAAGTTCCTGAACAAGTGTAATGCATTTGAAACCTATGAAGTGTTTTAGAAGGAAACAATTTTTTCTTGAAGTAGGGTCTCACTCTAGCCCAGGCTGACCTAGAATTCACTATGCAGTCTCAGGCTGGCTTCAAACTCACGGTGGTCCTCCTACCTCTGCCTCCCCAGTGCTGGGATTAAAGGCATTCGCCACACGCCCAGCTAGAAACAAATATTTTTACATTAGTACTTGCTTATGCCATGGCAAGTTCTAAAAAATAATTTTATCAATGAAATTCTAATCTTTCTAAGATGATGTCCTTAAGTGTAATCCACTGTAGACTATTGTCTGCCACTTGTTACAGCATAGGACAGATAACATTCTAGATATAGTGGTGTCGGTGGCAATCATATGGGGAAAACTATTGTTGAAACTAAGGGAAGACTTGCACTCTGCTCTTTTGGTGAATATTGCATGCTTCGTCATATGCAGTGAAGTACAGTGGTTCCAGTATATAGTCTAATGTTCAAAAGTCGAGAAACGCTGTGTCAGCAAACATATTACAAAGAAAACACATACTGCAGACCTCCCTCCCCACCTCTCCTCCTCTTCCTCTCCCTTTATTTTCCATGCTTGGGACTGAACCCAAGACTTTCCAGGTGAGCCTTCTCACTGAGTCACATCTTAACCCAACTCATGCAGACTTGTTATTAGCTGTGTTTAGAAGTCTAGGTTCCAGTGTTAATATAGGAATAACTATAAAACTTTACAATATGAATTTTTAGTCCATCTTTTTGAGTACGTGGGCAAGATTTTTACATGCCTCTGCCTGACACCTGCCTCTTAGAAATATTCAGATGTAACACACAACCCAGCATAGGCCATAATGAAATCATATAAGCCTAATGGATGATGAGAAATCTTCGCCAGCTCCAGGGAGATGGAGACAGACGCTGAGACACTCAAAAGTCATCAGAGCAGGAATCCAGAGGTTGCAGAGAACTCAACACTAAAGTAGACCCACAGCACACCCACCGATGCTCAGGGAACATTGAGGAAGAGAAGGGTGGAAAGACTGTAAGAGCAACAGGGTGGGAAGAAGTATCCTGAGACATCGCCTCGCACCACAGAGACCCACAGAGAACACCCCTGAGGAGAGCTCTGAGAGGAATGGGGCAGGGGAGAGAGGATGGAGGAGGAGGGTTAACACAGAGAAGAAAACAAATTTTTCATACAGTAAAGTTCATAATAGAATTTTTAAATTTTCACAATTAAAAGAATTTTGTTTTAAATTTGCAGCCATGTATTGTAGTAACTGAGTGCCTAAGACAGTGCTCGAGGAATAGAATACTCTGAAAACTAACCTGAGCAAACACTTCAGAATGCGGGTGCTCCCTGGAGAAGCCCGTGCTCCTGCCGCTTGCCTTGGCCTGTCATGTCTCCAGTGGGTTCAGTTGGCTCATAACTTATTCTTAATTTTTAAATTTTTTTGCAAGGGGGGGGGGGCTGGGGACCAAACTCAGAGCTTTAAACTTCCTATGCAAGTACTCTCTACCACTGAGCTATATCCCCAACCCCCAGTATACCCACGAGAGTTGGGTATTTATGTACAAATTACTGGAGCAATAATGCTTAATCTGTTTTTGAAAAGTAGATCCTTTTGAAAGTAATAAACTCTATGAAATCTCTCCAGAGAAGCCCATGTATGCACATGCAGACGCAATGTCAGGAGTTCAGTCCTCTCTTAACCCTGCCTCACAGTCCCTCTGTTCTAGAAGCCAACAGACCACTTCTAGTTTAAAAAAGCCCTTGTAATAAAGCCTTGCAAGTTAATGAAATGTGCAGTAATCTTTCCTCCCTACCTCTCTCTCTCTCTCTCTCTCTCTCTCTCTCTCTCTCTCTCTCTCTCTCTCATTCTTTCCCCTTTCTCCCTCTAGACTACCTTGCTGTATTGCCCCAGCTCCATAGATTTACAGACATTAGCAGAATGGAGCTCTTCCCCCATCAGCCACCAGTTCGACGTGATCAGCCCATCACACATCTGGATATTTGCACATGTGACCCAGGGCCAAGACCCATGGATTATAAGCCTCTCCAGCTTCTTAAAGCAGGAAAACCTTCCTAAGCACTGCCCGACGGCGGTGAGCTACGCTTGGATGTTTGCGTACACGAGGCTGCAGTTGTTGTCTCCCCAGGTGGACATGAAGTAAGTTCTTGTTTCATAATGGGTAGTTTTACATTGAAAACGCCACAAATAACGTGCCATCGTGCATTCCCATCTCAAGTGAGCAGTGGATGGGGAGAACCTTACAACGAATAGACATGTGTGGCTGTCCTTGTCCCCCACTCAGCCTCCTATGACGTTTGTCTAATTCTTTATTCAAGTCTATCTTTGGTGCTTTCACAAAGACTGAATGCCAGTAATGAACACTGTACGCCAGCTAACCAAGCTCCTAAGTTGGGCGAGCCGTAGTTACATGTGTGATGCACGCCTGCTCTTGTCGTTTTTCCCAGCAGCCCCATCAATGCTAAGAAGGTGAACACCACCACGAGCAGTGACTCGTACATCGGCCTCTGGAGGAACTATCTGATCCTGTGCTGCAGCGCAGCTGCGTCCTCATCGTCCTCAGCACCCACGGGCTCCGTGCGGTGTTCCCCTCCCGAGACGCTGGCGTCCACCCCCGACAGTGGGTATAGCATCGATTCCAAAGTACGTTCTTCACGTCCACTCTAGGACCTCAGCGGCACGGAAGGCAGTGTCTGACCATTTCCTTGCATGGTTAAGACAATAGCTTGGTTCATTCACACTGACAAAGAGAAGAATCCTGGTTAGAACTGATAATACTGGCAGATGTGTTCACTGGGGGAAGGGGCTTATATTCAGTAAATGCATACTAGTTTGAAAGACGTATCATACCTGCTTTTCCTTAGTCTACTTCCAGAGTTCTCAGCCATCTCACTGCCGGAAGAAGTCATTCCTGCATGCATTCCTTCATTCATCGCTTTTTATGAGACAAGGTCTCACAGTGTAGCCAAGGCTGCCCTGCCAACTCATTGTGTAGCCCAGGCTGGCCCTTACAGTACTCCTTCTACCTCATCCTTCCAGGCTGGGAGTACAGGAGCCTGGCTTTCAAAGTAAACACTGAATAACTAAATGCCTGTCTAAAATTTTCCTAAATCATCGTAATGGGTACTCAAGTTTTATAGGACACGCAATATGGTATAGATAGTTGAAGCAGAGTTGAGACCGTGGCTTCAGGCTTTAACTCTGATGACCATTTTAGATTCTATTCATGTTTGCAGATCAAAAGATACAGAATATCTGATGGAAAGAGTCAGCATCTTACACAGGAATAAATGTCTGCAAGAAATTCAGAGACCCCCCAGACACATTGTATTAGTAATTTGCAGTAACGCTATCGGATAAGCCACTTAACCTGTGTAGAGAGGTGAAAAGCATGAATCATTGATTCCTGGTGTCACCTGCCCATTCTTGCCGAAAGATTATTGGATTGTCGATGGCTTCGTGGCTCCTCTAAGTGTGATACTTTCGTCCCCAGATCATTGGCATCCCGTCCCCCTCGTCCCTGTTTAAGCACATAGTTCCACTGATGCGCTCCGAGAGCATGGAGATCACAGAATCCCTTGTTCTAGGCCTCGGCAGGACCAGCCCAGGAGCCTTCAGGTAAGGATGGTACATTTTCTCGAGCAGAGGGCTTGTCCAAGATAGTCGTATTCCAGCCAGGTAAGAAGCCAGTCAGCGCACATGGGCCTTTACTTTCTCGTTTTTATTGAAAAAGTTAAGACTCAGCCCTTTTTTCTCCAGAGTCCTCTATTTTTTGGTTCTGGAATGGAACCCAGGGCCTATGCTCTACTGCTGAGCTATATCCCCATCCATCTAAGTTACTATGACAACAAACATTTCTGTGCATGAATAGGTTCTGAAAAGCATTACGTGCCCTATAAATCTTTAATATTTTCCTACTCACTAGAGTCACTTGGGGACCCTATTAATACGGAATTTTGATCTAATGGTTTAAACTCCATTTTCCCCCATATCCAATATTAATGAAGGAAATTCCCTATTTTTTCCCGAGGTTCTTTTTTTTTTGTTTCTTGCTACATCCTGAGTGTACTTTCTTGGGAAATCCTTCAGTTGATAAATTTTGATTTTTGGGTCTTGTTTATGCAGGATAATAAAGAGACTAAATAATAAAATTTTTCTATAACTAAGGGTATGGAATTATAACATAAGTGATGTTTGTACTAGTATTTTATGACAGACAAATATACTGATGTTCTAATTAAAGAAAATGAAACATAAGTTATTACACTTTACTAAAGATAAAAAGAAACATAATTTTCTATACGTAGGAAAATTTCCAAAGGAAAAACTTTTTTTTTTTTTTTTTGGCCGTGCTGAGGACCGAACACAGGGCCTGAGCTAAATCCCCAACCCCAGGAAAAACGTTTAATATCAGCATTTTTTTTTCAAGGTAGGATCTCGCTCTAGCCCAGGCTGACCTGGAATTCACTATATAGTCTCATGGTGACCTTGATCCTCCTACCTCTGCCTCCCGAGTGCTGGGATTAAAGAGCCTGTGCCACCACGCCCTGCTAGCATTTTTTTTTAAAAAAATATTTATTCATTTTTTTCAAGCAGAGAGAGAGAGAGAAAGAGAGAGAGAGAGAGAGAGAGAGAGAGAGAGAGAGAGAGAGAGAGCACGAGCGCACACACACCAGGCCCACCACCTTGTGGGTCTGGATTATGTGGGTCCTGGGGAATTGAACCAGGGGCCTTAGGCACTGGAGGCAAGTGCCTTAACCGCCAAGCCATCTCTCCAGCCCCCTGCTAGCATTTTTAATCAAAATATCAACAAAGGAATTTAGTCATTTTCATCAAGCTTATGGTCTTTGTCACATTAGTTTATTTTAAATTAATCCTCAAGAGGTCATCAGAAATAAAAACACTGATTAATATACAAAGCTGTTCACTGAACCAGTATTTCAAGTTAGGTCCTACTAATGCGAGTTTCTGCTTCTTCCTTCAAACCATTTCTGCTCCATGTAGAAAACGAGATAAAATGGAATGAGTCAATAATTGATGGAAGTGGTTAAGAAAAGCATCGTGTGGTAGAATAGTAGGAATTCATTCATCGCATATGGAAGCAACTCTTCAAGCGTTAATTTAAGAGACAAGAAATGTCATGTATTTATATTTCAACGCCATAAACGTGGGTTGCAAAGCAATTGACCTAAATCATAGGTGGCCACCTCTGTCCATTGAGTGTGCTATACCCTGTTTTGTCACTTTAAAATGTTCTATAAAGGAATGTGTTATTTTATAATCAAAATAAAATGGTAAAAAACACAAAACAATGGATTGGGGCCAGCACATGTCAGTTTATATTACGTGAATGTATATTTTCAAATGTCAGATTGTACCTATCCAGCTTGTATTTAGAGAGACTATATATCATTTTTTCATCTAGGGATTTAATAGAGGAATTACATCCCATAATTAAAGAAGCACTGGAAAGAAGGCCAGAGGTGAGTGGTTGTACAGTTCCCTCTCATTAAATGTACTTGGTATACACTTCTTTTTCTTTCTTTTTCAAGTTCATGTTTGTGTAGGGCCTGTGCATGTGGAAGTCAGAGGACAAGGTGATGATTCTTTCCTTCTGCCCTGATCAAGACAGAGTCTCTCTGTTGTCTTTGCTGCCAGACTAGCTGACCCACAAACTTCACAGTTCTGCTGTATGTGTGTTGGGGTTACAGACACATTTGCTGTGGTCCATCACTGCCCATGCACTACTCGGGAGCTGGGGATCCGAACTCCACTCACCATATAAAAGCACAGGCACAGGGCAACATATGCATCCTGAATTCCTTTGTAGTGGCTATAGGCACAAATAAATGAAATACTTTTTAAAAAGGAAACTATAGATCTAGTGGGGTAGATGACCATGTAAACCGTAATTGTGTCAATTCATTATGGCAAAGTTATAGAAAAGAGCTTATAAAAGAAAACACAGAGCCAAGCCTTTAATCCCAACACTCGGGAGGCAGAGGTGGGAGGATCGCCAAGAATTCAAGGCCAACCTGAGACCGCATTGTGAATTCCAGGTCAGCCTAGGCTAGAGCGAGACCTACCTCAAAAAAGCAAAAACAAAAACGAAAATAAAAAATAAAAAAGAATCTATAATTTACATTTCCTGCATGTTCATAGTAGGGGGAATTGTTTGAATATTGGGTTGCATAGAAGATAAATATCTCATGAAAGTCTCATTGTTTTTGCTCTGTCCAGTAGACTGTGGGTCCTAGATGCCAGTGACATCTGAGCAGCCCCCGGAGCTTGCTAAAACTTACAGACTGCTGGGCCTATGGAATGAGAATGTCTGTGATAGGGCCCAGTGACTATTTTTCTAAAGTACCTTAATTATGGCTGATAGACAGCACTGTTAGGGAGTCGTTGCTGTTATGTTGCAGGTTCCCTGAGGACTTTAAACAGGAGAGGGAGTAGGTGAGAACAGCTCTCTCCTAAAGAGATTTGGAAACCTCTTCAGTAATTCCTCACTCCCATCTTTAATTCGTAGGAAGAGTGTTTGCAACTTATCAATTGGATAGAAACACATTTTGGTTACAGTGAGTAATAGTTTAGTGAAAGGAAGTGGAATTGGAAACAGTGAAAAAGGGATGTTTACAGTCTGAGTTTTGGTGGGAAAAGGTCATCATATGGAGTCCTTAGATATTATACTGTGATGCGTCTTGAGGATGAGCTGTGGTTTGAGAGCCTGGGACTCAGACTTCCCATGGAGACAAAGACCAGAGAGATGGCTCAGCAGTTAAGACATTTGCCTTCAAAGCCTAACAACCCAGGTTCAATTCCCCAGTACCCACGTCAAGCCAGATGCACAAAGTGGTGCAAGCATCTGGAGTTCCTATGCAGTGCAGGAGGCCCTGGCACACCATTCTCATTCTCTCTCTCTCTCTCTCTCTCTCTCTCTCTCTCTCTCTCTCTCTCTCTCTCTCTCTCTCCTTGTACATAAATAAAATATATATTTTTTTTTAAATTTTATTTATTCATTTTCAAGCAGAGAGAGAGAGAGAGAGAGAATGCATCAGGGCCACCACCTTGTGGGTCTGGCTTATGTGGGTCCTGGGGAATTGAACCCAGGGCCTTAGGCACTAGAGGCAAGTGCCTTAACCGCTGAGCCATCTCTCCAGCCCAATAAAATATATTTTTTAAAAAACCTTTAAGAAATGCTCAAAGACTGATACAAAACCATGCCCTTCAAAATGAATTTCTATAAACTTTACAAAGACCAGTAAGCTTAATGAAATGGCCATGAGCAAATTGACCTGTTTATAGAAGGCAGGAAGGTGGATCTCAGACATGAATTTAAACAACCAAGAAATATGTTTGTAATTGCTCTGTATATTGAAAATCCACGAATGAAATTACAAGCTGTTGTAGAAAGTTATATAGGAGATTGCTATCTTATTACTGCTGTACTTCCTGTTGCAACCAGAACCCAGTTGAAATATTACAGCTGATATTGTAGCCGCTGGTTATCTTGGCCCTAGTTACACAGACTAGTTATGCATTCCATGATGAGCAAAAAAAGTTGGTCTTTGTTTTTGCGCATATGTATTTTTTGTGGCAAAATTAATTAAGTGGGAAAGAGGCATGGGAACTTTGAAAGGCTCTTTTTGGATTGTTTTTCCTGTCTTTCTGTCATCATTTTATGAATGTCTTGGGGATTCTTTATAACTTCATGAGAACCTTACTAAAATTATCAGATTAGCAAATCATAAAAGCCAAGTGTAGAATCTTGTCTTCCCATAAGAAGGGGGGTCAGCACGGGAGATGTCATGCACAGGAGTTTATTCGGCTTGTTAGTTTCAGGCTGTCAGAGTGCTCAGTCTGTCCTGCGCAAGCAGCTCACTGTGATGAGCCCACACCAGATAGTTCCCGGCAATGTCCCTGGCAGATTTTTAAAAATTTTTATTTATTTATTTGTTTGCTTGAGAGAGTAAGAGAGAGAGAGAAAGAGGCAGACAGAGAGAGAGAATGAGCACACCAGGGCCTCTAACTATTGCAAATGAACTCCAGACACATTAGCCACCTTGTGCATCTGGTGTTCCGTGAGTACTGGGGAATCAAACTCCGGTCTTTCTGCTTTACAGGCAAATGCCTTAACCGCTAAACCATCTCTCCAGCCCCCTGGCAGATTTTTAATTCCCATCTTTGTATGTTTGAAATAGAATATGAAACGGCGCAGGCGTCGAGACATTTTACGAGTACAACTGGTACGAATATTTGAACTGCTGGCAGATGCTGGTGTCATCAGTCACAGGTCAGTATGGAATTTTGATTTTGTCTCTGCTCGTGTGTCTGTCTGTGGTGTGTCTGCGTGCTGTGTGCATGGGTGAGCGCCCATGCAGTGCCCATGAGCTCGTCTGTCAGATGTCCTACTCTGTCGCTCTTTCATGACCCTAGAGCTGACTGTGTTTTGTTGTGAGCTCCAACAAGTCTCAAGTCTCTGCTTCTCACAGAACTGGGGCGCCACATGTGTGTGGCTGTGCCCGTCCGTTTTATGTGGGTGCTGGGCATCCAACTTGAGTCATCTTGTGTGTACACTGGAAGTGCTTTAACCTCAGAGCCATCTCTCCAGCTCTGAATTTTGATTTTTAAACTTTGGAATAATTAAAGAGCATGATCTCTTCCCTCGTGAAATATACGAAAGCAGATAAGCACTTTAGCAACAAAAGGCCTGTCTGTATTACTCTTAGAATTACTTTCTAAATAAAGTAGTACCCAGTACACTAACCAGTGGTCACAAAATGTACTGGAAGCCGGCCGTGGAGGCACACGCCTTTAATCCCAGCACTCGGGAGGCAGAGGTAGGAGGATCACCATGAGTTCAAGGCCACCCTGAGACTACAGAGTGAATTCCAGGTCAGCCTGGACTAGAACGAAACCCTACCTCGAAAAACCAAAAAAAAAAAGCAAAACCAAGCATTCTCCTTTCTATCTTGTCTTTCATAAAAATAGAAACTATGAAAAGGCAAATTGAAATTTGTGATCTTAATGGAGAAAAAATAAACTATTCACATATGAGTCTCGTGTTTTTGAAGAACTAGAAAATGCTAACATATTGGAAGAGAAATTAATAGAAGGCTATTGCTGTCATGGATTTTTTTTAAAAATAATATCTTTGGTTAAGGAAAGTATCGTATTCTAAATGCCAGGAAGATAGGGCTCTTCATCTGCCTGGTGGGTCCTGATAGGTGCAATCACTACTCAGTGTACCAAGGTTAAGTGAATTTGTGTTTTTCTTTACTGGAGACTGAAGCCCACTGGGCTGTTTTCCCACCCACCAATAGCTGATGATCCAGAAGTTAAAAATTATTCTTTCACCAAAGGCAAAATTTGGGTCATGAATTCACTGGACATGTGTTTGTTGTTGTAGACTGATGTTTTTAATATTCTCCATCACAACTTCTTGCTCTTATTTTTGTGGGATGTTTGTGGAAAGATAGAACTAGTCATAAAGGTTTTTTTTTCCTTTTAATATAGAAAGAAGTGCTTTTCAAATATTGCAAGAGCAAGCTGGCCTTAATAAATGGAAATGCCATACCCATTGCTATTTCACGTATAGTCACTCATTCATAGTCTTTTTTTAAAATATTTTATTTATTCATTTTTAAGCAGAGAGAGAGAGAGAGAGAGAACACCAGGGCCACCACCTTGTGGGTCTGGCTTATGTGGGTACTGGGGAATTGAACCCAGGGACTTAGGCACTGGAGGCAAGTGCCTTAACCACTGAGCCATCTCTCCAGCCCCATTCATAGTCTTACTGAGACACACTGATGTAGGTCCTGGCTGCATGCCTAAGGCCTGATGAAGCAAGACAGGAATCCAAGACTAGTGACTCTAACCAGTTACCCCTAACCCATCTGTGGTTTTCAGGTACAAATCTCTGGCCTGAAAGAGAAGCCATGGTAGAGTCTTAAGACTCCATGGATCTAAAACAGTTTGAAAACCAATAATCTACCCCAACTTTCTTTGAAAGTTTCTGTATTCTCAGTAATAAATTTCTGTATTCTCAATAATACTTATCTCAGAAGGCTGCCAGGAAGAAACCCCTAGTGGATAGACAATTGTGCTGAAGGTGTAATGTGACTGGAGACAGGAGAATGCCTGGAACTAAGCTTTCCTCTCATCTTTCTTCACTGATCCTCCACTCATAACCTTCTTGTTACAAACTGTATGGTTTTTATTCATTATTATTTGTGTGTGTGTGTTTATGTCTGAGTGTGTGGATGAGTGTTCACATGCCACTGTGCATGTTAGGAGGGCGGAGAACAACCTTAGGTTGTTGGTCCTCTGCTTCCACATTGTTTGAGACAGGGTCTCTGGTTTTGCTGTGGGGAAGACCGGACTGACTGGACCTCAAGCTGTGGGATGCTCCTGACTCAACCTCCCATTGCTATAGGCAAATTGGGATTACAGGCATGGGTGCTACTTGAGCCTGGCTTTATATGGGTGCTGGGGATTCAAACCTCAGTTTGCAGGCTTGCAGAGGAAGCATCTTTAATCATTGCGCCATCTCTCTGGCCCCCAAAAGCTGTATATTGTAATGTAGAGTGTTACAGTTACCTTCATGTTGCCAGGACAAACATTCAAACCAGAAGCAGCTCATGGGAGGAAAGGGTTTATTTTTCAGGGTTACAGATTCCAAGGAAAGTTTCCTCATGGTAAAAGAAGCTGGCTCACTTCACACATCCACAACACAGAGAGAGAAACCAATACCAGCAGGCGTGAACAGCCAGAGCTCAAGCTGGCTCCCAACACACCTATTAGGTCTGGACACTAGAGCCACATCCAGCAACACACCTCCTCCAGCAGGCCTCCACCTACTGGAGACCAAATAGAAAGCTTCAGCAAAAATATGTCAGGCTATGGAGGACATGCATTTACATTCAAACCACCACATAGAGGAAATAATATTTAGTTCTCATAGTAGTTGGCTGAAGTTAAATATGGAGTTGAATAAAATAAATCGTAATAGCAGGTCCTTGATGGACAAGTGCCAATCTGCTTTCTCATATTTAAACTGAAATCATATTCCTTTAATCTTTATGTGCTAAGTGACATTCTGTCATGACCATACCAAGCTTCCAGTACTCTGATTTGATTGCTAGGGTCTCATTTTGATACAAGTTGTAACTGAAAGTCACATCTTCCCTGCCTCGTTTGTTCTTCGTTCTTTTCAGTGCAAGTGGTGGCCTTGATAATGAAACTCATTTCCTCAACAACACCTTATTGGAATATGTAGACTTGACTAGACAGCTCCTGGAAGCAGAGAACGAAAAAGACTCTGACACACTGAAGGATATCCGATGCCATTTTAGTGCCTTAGTGGCGAATATCATCCAGAATGTTCCAGGTACTGTTCTCCATCTCTTAGAGCATTCCTGAGTACTGAGGGGCCTTCCCGCTCTTCTTCCCCTTGAGGTTTTGCCATGTAAGAAAGTACCTTGGGTTCATCCTGGGGAATATCACCAGTACAACATGCATGGAAAAAAGATTACTTTTCCTTGAATTTCATGTCAGTGATGAAAAATGAAGACAGAACCAAGTGTGAATTCTCAACAGTCCACAAAATCAGAACTCAGTTAGAGCTAGCTCTTTTAATGATCATTGAAAATAAAGTTAACAAGACACTTTCAAAAAACCAAGGGACACTATAGACCATATATGTAAATTCCAAGCAAGGCACGTTGCTGTTGGTGGATTTGTGGAAGAGACGCACGTCTATGAGTGAGGAGGCAGGGAGACCCGGGTTACAGAGAGTGAAATGTACACGGTTGTACTTTAAAAAGTCAAAAATTCTTAACAAACGTAAAACACCAGACTTGACTATAAATCTTTTGTATGTAACATGAGCACATTTTGTTTCCACTCTCCTTCCAAGTAGGGTAATTTTGTTTAAATAGTGCATGTCAGCCATCGGCTTCTAAAGCACATCGGTTGAATTTTAACAGGGTCATTGGTGTCCATAATTACATACGTTAATTTGAAGTACAGGAGCCCCATTTTGATCTTTGAAAATAAACTAAAGTTACTTAAAGGAAAAGAGCATCTTTTCTCTAAATTTTCTGCTCTGAAACTCACTCATCTAAAGATGTCTCCTGTCCTTTCCCACAACCTCCAATCTTGGATTTTCACGATGTTGAAGTTCTTCACAAGTAGTGATGCCCGGAGTGTATGGGATACGACTCAAAGTGGGAAAGGTTGTCTGAGCGAGTAGGTTTCAAATCACGCTGTTGCTCATCGTCTTGCTGCTCCGGTCGGTGCCAGCAACAGGAAGGATTTGAACCCTAACCCTCACAGATGACTTCAAATAGAACCGCTCCATCTTAGCCACTTTGTACGCCCAGATACCCTGTATGGTTCTTTCATAAAGGTAACTTTTTTAGCTGAAAAAATACAAAGTTTAAAATAGCTCTGCCTAGTCCAAAGCCCTCGGTTAGCCACATTTGTGATCTCATGTCTTGGCCAGGTTTACCATCCGGCCAGGGAAGAGCAGGTCCCTCCATGCAGTTCAGGCCAGCCTCCCTGGACCATTCCAGAATGCTGCTTCTGATTGCTGTGTGTGAATGACACCCATTGTCATGGACATTTCGAGAAGGTTCAAATCTAAACATGAGTTTTCTGTTTTAGAGAGTCAACTGTTCAGTCATAAGTTGGCATATGCATTAAAGTCAAGAGAAATGGAAACGAGTATTCCCATTGTGTTATTTTTACAGCGCACCAGAGAAGAAGTATCTTTCCTCAACAGAGCCTTCGTCACAGTCTGTTCATGCTCTTCAGTCACTGGGCAGGTCCTTTTAGCATCATGTTTACGCCCTTGGACAGATACAGTGATAGGAATATGCAAATTAATAGACATCAATACTGTGCATTAAAGGTATTTACTTAGAACCCTGACTTCATTTCTATTAGCAGAGTTCTATATTTTTATACCTCTCTGATATTGTCTGATTTCATAACCAGGGTAAGGATTTCTTTTTTTTTTTTCTTTCTGGTTTTCCGAGGTAGGGTCTCACTCTAGCCCAGGCTGACCTGGAATTCACTGTGTAGTCTCAGAGTGGCCTTAACTCATGTCAATCCTCCTACTTCTGCCTCTCGAGTGCTGGGATTAAAGGCGTGCATCACCATGCCCAGCTCTGGGATTTCTTTTGGGTATCCAAGAGTATCGGTATGTACTCTTGCCTACCATGTTGAAACACACCATGGCTTTATTCAACTACATAACAGTTTGACAATCTGTACTATTTAATCAGCATTTTCTTAAAAGAACAAGATTTGCTCTTAAGGATACCTGCTGTTTTTATTCAAATGCCTTTTCTCTTGGTCTTTGGATCTTTTTAATGTTTTTAAACTCTGTGGTGCAATAATAGACGTAGTTATAATACACTTCTCGGTTTTAGAAGTTACTATTCAGGTGGGAAGGTGAAGGTCGGGCAGAATGCTTGCCTAGCATGCGTCAGGCTCTGGGTTCCATTCTGCAGCACCACACACCGTTAGGCTTCTCTTTGTAAGAGATATTATGGCTAGAGACACACAAGCAAACATATCTTGCTTCTTCTCATAAAGCAGCCAACATTGAACCTGTTAAGTGTTTTCAATGTAATTCTAATATTATTCATTATTGAGTAATTTTAAACGTAATTCTCATATCATTGTTTGAAGGCCATGTCTGCTGTGCTATGTTGTGGCCCTGTTGCAGATAATGTGGGACTGTCATCAGATGGCTATTTGTACAAATGGCTGGATAACATTTTGGACTCTCTGGACAAAAAGGTAATTCTGACAATTCCCTTAAAGTTTTTCAATCAAAGGGGGCTTGTGGATTTTGCTCAGCGGGAAAGCACTGACCCTGGGTTCAGCCAATGGCACAAAAATAAAGAAAGAAATGAATAGATAAATAAATATAAGTACATAAAAGCTAAAAGGGGGGACGTTTCATGATGAATTACCTTTGCATTATTTGCAGTCAGTGTGTGACCTACTGAAAGTAAGTGTCTTAAAATGAAGTGAAATAGGAGGGCTGGAGAGATAGCTCAGCAGTTAAGGCGTTTGCCTGCAAAGCCTGATGACCCAAGTTCTATTCCCCAGCACCCATGTAAAGTCACAGGCACAAAGAGGCACATGCATCTTGAGTTCGTATACAGCGGCTGGAGTCTGTCTCTTGTCTGTCTCTCTAGCTCTCTCTGTTTGCAAATAAATAAATATATGTTTTTTAAATAAATAGGATAGAGTTATATGAATAAAAAGCGTATTATACAGAATTAGATAGCTATTTTATTCTAAGAAAGTTGGAAATCTTACTACTTATTTGAATACTTTTAATTTCCACTTATAAAATTAATATAATGGTATATATTCATCTTTTAATGAGGTTCTGAATCTAAAAAAAATTCAGATATAGAGTGCATTGAACTCCTTGGAGAGAGATACCTTTGTTGTATTTAATATCTTTGTTTTCACCTCTCTCCAATTAATCTTTTTTCCTGCCCTGCATATTCTTGCCCCACACCCCATGCAGATGCAACGCACATACCAGCTTCCAATTTAAAATACAGCTTATATTGTTCCTCTCATAACAATCGTTCTTTTGCATTGTCACAACAAGTAACACTTGATAAGAATAATTGGAGAGTTCAACAGCTCATTTTTCCAAAATTTCTTAATCACTGCTCAAATTCAGTCGCTGCCTTTGGGGCTCTGTTTTGAGAGAGACTCATATAAAGAGTCTTGTGGAGGCTGGAGAGATGGCTTAGCAGTTAAGGCGCTTACCTGCAAAGCCCAAGGACCTGGGTTTGATTCCCTAGTACCACATAAAGCCAGATGCTCAAAGTGGAGCGTGCATTTTGAGTTTGTTTGCGGTGGCTGAATCCCTGGCATGCCCATACAATTTCTCTTTTCTCCTGAGAAGAAGCAGCCTAAAATATGCTGAACAAAGAGTCTGGATTTTGTGATGAAATGCAGTCAGTGAGTGCGTGACCTTGGAAATCTAGTGAGCTCACTGTCCTCTCCCCGGCTTGTGCGGCTCTGCCCTTAGGTTCACCAGCTGGGCTGTGAAGCGGTCACATTGTTGCTGGAGCTGAACCCCGACCAGAGCAACCTGATGTACTGGGCTGTGGACAGGTGTTACACGGGCTCGCGGAGGGTGGCCGCTGGCTGCTTCAAAGCCATCGCCAACGTGTTCCGGAACAGGTACTAGGGCCATGCTGCCCATAGTTTAGTTTGGGTTTTTTTCTTTTTTCTTTCCAAGAAAAGGTTTCTTTTTACATTCAGAAATGCTCAGACAACCTCAATTGTCTTTCCTGGAATACAACAGCAATGATCCCCATGGGGTTGTGTTACCTTAATAAAAAAAAAGTCACCCCCAAGTCCTCTGTGTCTATAGTTATCAACAGGTGTGAACACTTCCCAGCACTGTCTTTCCCTAATGTGTGAAATTTATCCTCAGGGATTATCAGTGTGACACCGTGATGCTCCTAAATCTGATACTGTTTAAAGCAGCCGATTCTTCTAGAAGTATCTATGAAGTTGCTATGCAGCTTTTACAGGTTTGTAAACACATGCTGACTTGGAATTTAATGAAACCCAATATTGTATTACCATGTATTACCATTTTGAAGAGAAAAGTATGGTATCAAGCTCCTGTTATTGTTAGAAATGCATGACAGATAATGACCCGTGAGCCTAAAGAATGTGAAGTCTCTGGAAGTGCATTACAGACAGATTGGCACGTGTACGTGCGAAGGACATAACAGGTATCGATTGCTCAGGACAGATGTATGCAAGGAACCATTTCTGTTTGACAAATAAGGGAATGTGAATTCAGTGTTTGTGTTGAGAGCCATCTGAAAAATAATTCTTTTGTGCTATCCTCTGACTTTTCTTAGATTATCATTATTAAACAATATTTAGCTCATTGATAGTGCTGCAATATGCTTAGATGTTTTAAAAATCGAGGCTTAAAGTGGGATTTGAGTAGAGGTTAATGTTTCTAGAGGTGTTAAGTGATACCATTGCTGGCAGGAATATTTCAGGAATTACACCTGTTTATCCTTCATTAACTAAGAAGTGAGTTGACAAGCACCATAGCTCTTGACCTATGTAACACCAAGGAAGTCTATATTTAATCTTTGATTAATGAAGGTCCATTTGAAGGGTTCTTTTCTACCACTTAGACATATTTTGTTTAGTCATATTTTTGTCCAGAGAGGGGATAAATCTTCTTCAAATAATTGCACATTAGGTTGCCAAATTTGGTGCTCAGCACAAGCAATGCAAACCCTTCTGAACTGCTCATCTCTGCAGACATTTCTGGCATTAGAAATTGACATACTTTATGATATACATGCCCTTAAAACTGAAATACTTCTTAGGAGAATTTTTAAATTATAGCTGAATTTTAGGGGCCCCATAAAATATGAAGTGAAGTTGATGGAGTTCTGTTCTCCTAGATCCTGGAACCGAAGATGTTTCGCTATGCTCACAAACTGGAGGTCCAGAGAACGGATGGAGTCCTCAGCCAGCTGTCGCCTCTGCCGCACCTGTATTCGGCTTCCTATTACCAGTTGTCTGAGGAACTGGCAAGGGCCTACCCTGAGCTCACTCTCGCCATCTTCTCTGGTATGGGCACTGAGATGGGCGGTTTTTCATTGGCAATTATTTCTAAAAACTATGGTGCCAGGGAGGGGAAGTATTTTGGGGTTTTTGTTTATTTGTTTGAGACAAGATCTCATGTAGCCTAGGCAGGCTTCAAACTCACTATGTAACCCAGAATGACTTTGAACCTGTGACCCTCCTGCCTCCTGGGATTGCAGCTGTTTGACACCACATCCAGTTTCTGTTGTGCTGGGTCAAATATTTCTGGCATTAGAAATGGACATACTTTATGATATGCATGCCCTTAACACTGAAATATTTCTTAGGAAATTTAGTTCCAGGTCAGCCTGGGTCACAGTGAGACCCTACCTTGAAAAACCAAACAAATAAATAAAACAAAGAAAGCAAGTAGATGATTTATGTTGGCTCTTAACTTATGTTGCAAAGGTGAAATTTATTAATAGGAGAATTAGCTCTTGGTTCATCACGGTGGAACGGGTGGCATCTGGCTTCCTGTTCTGTAAGAATGACAAGGGTTCTCTCCTGTGCTTTGCCTGGACGTAGAGATAAGCCAGAGGATCCCGACGGCCCACCCCGCGGGGCGGCAGGTCATGCTGCACTACCTGCTGCCCTGGATGAACAACATCGAGCTGGTGGACTTGAAGCCTCTGCCCACAGCCAGGCGGCAAGACGAGGATGACGAAGACCCCCTGAAGGACCGGGAGCTCATGGTGACCAGCCGGCGCTGGCTACGTGGAGAAGGCTGGGGGTCCCCGCAGGCCACCGCCATGGTTTTGAACAACCTCATGTACATGACAGCAAAGGTACAAAGTGGAACAGGGGAAATGTGGTGAGGTCAGAAACAGCCGAGATAATTCTAGGACAGTCAAAGCAAAACATAGCATAAATTCCCTTTTTCAAAGATCTCATCTGGGGCTGGAGAGATGGCTCAGTGGTTAAGGCGCTTGCCTGCAAAGCCTAAGGACTCAAGTTCGATTTCCCCAGAACCCACGGAAAGCCAGATACACAAGCTGACGCGTGAATCTGGAGTTTGTTTGCACTGGCAAGATGCCCTGATGTACCCATTCTCTCTGTCTCTCTGCCATGTGTAGTGGTGCATGCCTTTAATCCCAGCACTCAGGAGGCCATGAGTTTGAGGCCAGCCTGAGACTGAATTCAAGGTCAGTCTGGGCTAGAGCAAGACCTTACCTCAAAAACAAAAACAAAAACAAAAAAAACTCATAGAATTACCTGTCTGTTTCACTCCTGATGTGATTAGTAAATTGAAAGGAATGAGCACACCTCTGCAGTGTGGGAAAGATGAAAGCTGTTGTTTCCTAAGGGCTGCTGCTGTGACAGGCTGGTGTCTCTTGTGCTCTGCTTCCAGTACGGGGACGAGCTGGCCTGGTCGGAGGTGGAGAACGTGTGGACCACGCTGGCGGATGGCTGGCCGAAGAACCTGAAAATCATTTTGCACTTTTTGATAAGCATTTGTGGGGTGAATAGTGAACCAAGCCTCTTGCCTTACGTATGTATTCAAGTTCATTTAGCTTTTTAAAAAAATTCTCTGTATGTGTGTGTGCTCATGTGGTACACCTGTGTGTAGCGGTCAAAAGGCAACTCCCAGGACCAGTTCTCACCTTCCACCTTGCTTTCAGCACAGGCTCTTTGCTCACTGCTGCCTAAACTGGACCTTGAGCCTGTGGGAGTCTCCTGTCTCCCTCTCATCCTAGGAGGGCTCGCTGCTGTGTCCCGCCTTTACATGGCTTCTGGGAATCCAAACTACTTCAGACAGCAAGCCATTTTATCCACTGAGCCATCTCCCCAGCCCGTTTTATTTATTTATTTATTTATTTATTTATTTATTTATTTATTTATTTATTTATTTATTGTTTTGAGGTAGGGTCTCACTCTAGCCCAGGCTGACCTGGATGGAATTCACTATGTTGTCTCAGGCTGGCCTCACAGTGATCCTCCTACCGCTGCCTCCCAAGTGCTGGAATTAATGGGCATGCACCACCACGCCCAGCCTCATTTACCTTTTTAAAAATGTGTACACATTAATTATTATTTATTATGCCGGGGTGTGGACAGTGAGGAAATAGTAGACGGACTTATTCACTGAGTCATTCATTCACCCAGTGTTGCAGAGTGTAACTACAGGTCAGGTATTCCATTCTGACAGATAATAGAAATTTTATTATTTGAAGTTCCCCCTAGATTAGGTAATTGACGAATGAGTAAGTTAACGAAGTACAGCTGTGAAGAGAGCTAGGAAGCATTACAGAGTACTGGAAGCCCTGTTGTCTGGAAAGATGGGGTACTTGAGAGACAATTACAGTGAAGACGGGTTTCAGCTAGGCTGCAGCAGGGCACTGGGAGAGGAGAGCCGGGGTGCCAGAGGAGCTCCGTGGAGAGTATGAGGTCTCTGCTCTCTGTAGGGAAAAGCAACATGTAAATCCATCCAAGTTAACAGGAAGCTATCAGACATGGAGGTGAGGTTGGCTCGTCGTGTGAGCACACATTTGTGGGAGTGATAGAGCTACTAGGCACTTGGTAGCGTCTCCCACAAGTGTACCCAAAGCAGACCTGCTCTTCAGGATGGTGCCTTGACAGTCTGAACAGATCCTCTTTACTACAGACAGGCCTTCCAGAGGGCAGTGCCCACGCCAGCCCAGGCAGGAGGAAGACAGAGTAAAGGGCACATCTTTGGTATGAAGGGTGGCTGAGAAGAGTTGAGAGGGAAATCCTGCCTGGGCTGATGATAGCCAGCGCTTCCTCCATTGATAAAGGTGCTTTTACAGAAAGGCTTTTTTCCCTTCCTTTTTAAGTTCAGAAAGTGGGCTGGAGAGACGGCTCAAGTAACTGCTAAAGGCCCTTGCTTATGAAGCCTGATGGGCTGGGTTCAAATCCCCAGTGCCCATGTAGAGCCAGATGTCCAGAGTGACTTTGTTTGCAGTGGCAAGAGGCCCTGGCATATTCTCTCTCTCTCTCTCTCCCCCATCTCTCTCTCTCTCATTCTGCTTACAAATAAATAGAAAATACCTAAATGAAATTGAGATGACATCGTAAACCTGCCTATCTGTATCTCCAGTTCATTCCAGTTCAGTCCACTGGAGGAGCTGGAGGAGGATGGCGGTGATAAAGCCTGGAAGTGTCTTGTGATCACTGTCCATGTCTAGATTGTGCAAATTCCTCTTCGCTCCAAGTTGAACTTTGCTAAAAATCTTCCTGAAGACAAATAGCTGTGTTGAGCATGTGGCTTCCCTTCCCTTGCCCTGTGCAGGTGAAGAAAGTCATCGTTTATCTGGGGAGAGACAAGACCATGCAGCTGCTGGAGGAGCTGGTGGGTGAGCTCCAGCTCACAGACCCTGTCAGCTCAGGTGTCACCCACATGGATAACCCGCCCTACTACCGCATCACTTCCAGCTGCAAAATCCCCTCAGTCACCTCAGGTGAGAGCCCTCAAAACTGACTGCTGGGGCTGGAGAGATGGCTCAGCAGTTAAGGTGTTTGCCTGCAAAGCCTAATGACTTGAGTTCGATTCCCCATAGCCATGTGAGGCCAGATGCACAAAGTGGCGCATGCATCTGGAATTTGCTTAAAGCGGCTGGAGGCCCTGTCCTGCCAATTCTCTCATCTCTTTTCTCTCTATCTCTGCTTGCAAATAAATAATATTTAAAAAAAATACAAACTGACTGCTGCCAGGTGTGGTGGTGCACACCTTTAAAACCAGCACTTGGGAGGGAGGCTAAGGTAGGAGGATCACCATGAATTTTAGGCCAGTTTGGGATTACAGAGTAAGTTCCAGGTCAGCCTGGGTTACAGTGAGACCCTGCCTCCAAAAAATCTAACAAACAAAAACACCTGACTGCTTTCTGTCAGTAGCCAAGCTCTGCCCCAGTGTTGCTCTTTGAGTCTTTCAGTTGCATTATTGAGAGCTGGGGTATGGCTCAGCAGTTAGTTACTTGCCAAAGTTAGCCAGCCCAGATTTGATCACCCAGTACCCCCACATCAAACCAGATGCAATTAGTAGTACATGCATCTGGAGTTCATTTGCAACAGCAGGAAGCCCCGGCATACCCATTCATTCACGCTCTCAAATCAGTCTATAAAAATATTGAGGGCTGGAGAGGTGGCTTAGCAGTTAAGGAGCTTACCTGCAAAGCAGAAGGACTGGAGTTCGATTCCCCAGTACCCACGTAAAGCCAGATACCCAAAGTGGCACATGTGTCTGGAGTTTGTTTGCAGTGGCTGGAGGCCCTGGCACTCCCATTCTCTCTCTGTGTCTGCCCGCCCCCCCTCTCAAATAAATATAAAATATGTTAAAAATATTGAAATGTCAATATTAAGTGATTGACTGGATGTGATATGCTATGAGTAAAGAACGTTAACCATGTTAGCATTCTTCGTATTATAGTGGGAAACAGCAGTCACTTATTCAGACCTGAAATATATATTTACAGAGTACAAAATGTTACTGATCCATGAATGTAGTGTGGACTCATTAAAGCAAACTCACATTCCCACCAACTCAAGTACTTAACAAATTAGAATAAAATGCATATCAATTTTTTAAATTATTTTTATTCACTTGGTTGGATATAATACATACCTATGTGATTTTAATGTGGGATTATAAAAAGAATTTCAACAGCATTTATCATCTGCTTTCTATTGAAACTGTCTCTGTATTTCTGTTGAATTTTTCATATCTGCTAACTTTTTTTCACACGTATACATTTGTGGTATGTATGTGGTACACCTGCGTGTGTGCATGTGCATATGGAAGCCAGAAATCTAAGGATGCTGGGAGAAAACCCAGTCAGTAAAGTGCTTACCCCATGAGCATGAGGACCTGAGTGTAATCTCCTGTCACCAAGTCAAAAGTGTCTAGTGGTGTGAGCTCCCATCCCAGCCGTGGGCAGGCGGAGCTCGTTGGACAGCTCCAGGCCAGTGAAAGACCCTGACTTCAATGGATGCATTCCTAAGGAAAGACACTGGACGTTGTCCTCTGGCCTCCACACACACACACCACCACCAACAGCAAAATCAGAAATCTTCTGATTTACTCTCATCAGAAAAGAGTTCTGGGGCTGGAAAGATGGCTCAGCACTTAAAGACACTTGCTTGTAAAGCCTGATGGCCTGGGTTCGATTCCCCAGCACCCATGTAAAGTCAGGTGCACAAGGTGGCATGTGCATCTGATGAAGTTCTTTTATAGTGGCAGGAGGCTCTGCTGTACCTGTGTCTGTCTGTCTGTCTGTCTGTCTGTCTCTCTCTCTCTCTCTCTCTCTCTCTCTCTCTCTCTCTCAAATAATTACTTTAAAAAGAAAGAAAAGACTTGGAAAGGTGAGCAGTGGCAGCCACCCCTCTTCAGATGACAATAATTAACATTTTGAGGATCCAAAGTAGATTTTACAACAGGTCTGGTATGTTAGCATTGCGTTCAGCCCCTCTTCTCTCCCGACTGAATGCCCCTCATGGCTGAGCCTTTTGGAAGTTCAAACAATGTGGACGCTTCCTGGCGTCCCCCACTACTTGCCTCCATAATTTCTTACATGCTTGCTTTCCGACATCCAAGAATATAATGGTCCTTCTGAGCACATGCCTTTGACCTGGCTTTTTTGACCTGCTGGTGTTTTGTCATTTACGTTCTTCAAGCTCACAGGATGGTTTTTATCTTTGCTAACAGGAACCACTTCCAGTAGCAATACAATGGTAGCTCCCACCGAGGGCAACCTTGAAAATAAGCCTCTAAAAGAGAACTTTGAGGAGAGGTAAGTACTCCTCTCTCATTGGCCATTTAGTCTGACACACACCCGACTGGCCTGAGAAAACATGATAATTTCCAAATTGGCATGTTAACATCCTGGTAAAGAACTGTATTTCCAATGGAACTTTTTCATCGAGAGTTTTTCAACAGATGCTGGCTAGCTCGAGTTTTTGCTACATTCTAATGATAAAAGAGGGTGAGGGGCTGGACAGGTGTTCGTCCTGTGCAGGCATGAGGGCCTGAGGCTGCCGTTTCACATCTCCAGGTCCCACATGAACAATTAGGCACGGACAACATGTCCCTGCAATTCCAATCCTGCAGGGGAACAGAGACCCCACACGCTCGGAATTAGTAAAAGGAAAATCCAGCTCAAAACAAGAGCAGGTGGAAGAGCCAGGGTCGGTTCTCCCAGAATTCCACTCCAGCCAGCCCAGACCAGGGACCTCTGCCACAGGGGTCACATGGGGCTCACACACACACACACACACACACACACACACACACACAAAATGGGGGCTGGACTGTGAGAAGTCACTTCTTATATTGCTGTGTTTTTAGACTTCTTTTCTGCATGAAACGAGTTTTATGAGAATACCTACTTGAAGGGAATGTGTAGAGGGGAATAATTGAAAGTTCACACTTTCTGAATTACAAGGTAGGAACTGGTGCACGGCCATAGGAAGCTTTCATTGTGTGTGCCATAGAAAATGAACCCGAAAGTACAAATCCTGTGACCCGTGATGATTTCCATGGTCTTTCCTAGCTGTGTACACCTGGACGTCTACAGTGGACTGAACAGTCACCTAAACCGACAGCACCACAGACTGGAATCTCGCTACAGCAGCAGCTCTGGAGGGTCTTATGAAGAAGAAAAAAGTAATCAGTTCCTTGAATACTTATAGAGGACGTGCATGGTTAATTATGCTGATGTTAATAAGTATATATTTTTTTCTAAGACACCATTGACAAATATTGCATTTAACATGTGGCCTTCCAATATAATCTGAAATGTCACAGTTTCAAGGAATGATTTTAATCAGTAACATTAACTAGAAGATTTAAAAACCAATACATATTCCCCAAATAATTCAAAAGTAGCATAAAACCGGCTCTCAATAAGAGTCATTAATAGATATTAGCTGATTTTTTTTAGCAGATTTGCTTGGGTTGTATGGGTCCACATTGGACTGTTCATTGTAAAATGTTCTTACACACTTGTACACTTACTGATTAATGCTGCTTGAGGCAGGGAGGATACAAGCACAGGCTTTATAATTAGATTGAGACCCTAGAGATGATGTGGTCCAGCCTGCTTATATTGTCCATGATGGAACTGAGGTCCAGAGAGGTTAAGTGACTTCCCCATGCCACACACAAGTCCCATTTCCTGATGTCATGTTGTTCTGCACCCTGTAGCCCCAGTATGGTAGGGCAGACTTTTTTTTTTCAAGTAGGTTCACATTGGCCCCATTGAACGGAATTATATCGTAACTTACCACTAAGACTGTTACAATGTGGCTTCACTCTTGATGTGATCTCCAGGCTGGGGAGTCACAAGGAGATACCAATGTAATTTTGCTTTACTATAAAGGGTAGAATAAAACTCTTTTTTCTCTCTCCCCTGCAACGCATTCCCCTCCCCGTCTAAATTTGGTAATATTTGTACCCAGGCCTTCTTATCAAGCAAATATCAAAGTAATGGGAAATGACTTGGGATCCCTTTCCGGTCAGACGTCTTGCTAGAGCTTGCTTATATTGGCAGAAATTCGGTGGTGTAGAAAATGAGATCATTTTGTCTTGACAGGTGACTCAATGCCACTTTATTCTAATTGGCGGCTGAGAGTGATGGAACATAACCAAGGAGAGCCACTGCCCTTCCCACCAGCTGGAGGCTGCTGGTCACCACTGGTGGATTACGTGCCTGAGACGTCATCACCTGGATTACCTCTCCACAGGTGGACTGGACCCGTTCCTCTTCTCCTATGAGCCACATTGCTGCCCAGCTCTTTGAGCTTCTTCACACCGTCACCACCCAGAGTAAAGGGGGGCGTCTTTATTGAGATACCGTTCCCGGGTGACACGTCAGTGCGTTCAGATAGTTCTTGAACATACAGAAGTCAGTAAGCTATACTGTATTTTTCTTTTGACTATCGTGCCCAGAGCCCCTAACTTCCTCATACTTGGGTTCTTACTAGCTGTATGGTTTAAAGTAAGTGGTCTGATACGTGATTACAGGAAAAGGTTCTTTAATTTCTGAAAGCAGTGGTTTTGTAGAGTACTGTTGACATGTTGACAGTTCTGAGGAGAGTAAATTAGATGGGAAGATAGGAAAGAATATACATTCTTTGTGGTTTTTTTGAGACAGGGTTTCACTCTAGCCCAGGTTGAGCTGGAACTCACTCTGTAGCCCAGGCTGGCCTTGAACTTGTGGTGAATCTTCTACCTCAGCATCAAGTTTTAGGATAAAAGGTGTGATCCACCACACCTGGTGTATCATAACTAGACAAAATTAATACCAGTACATCTGACTCTGCTGCTGTCTTTCTGGGTGTCCGGCACAGTTACTTCACCTTTCTGGGTCCCAGTTACAACGTCTGAAAACATCTTGGGGTCAGCGTGGTTGCGTGGAATTCAATTAAATGGAATTTTACTAAGTAAAATCCCATCAGACTATATTCCCTCAAAATTGTATTAATGCATCAAATATGTGTTAAAGACCTAGTGTGATGAGTGGTGTGGTAGCTCTGACCAGGAAAGGCGGCCCTTGGCTCCGGGGAGCCCTGAGCCCTTAGGCTGTGTTCTAGAGCTGTTTCTTCGGCCGCATGACTCTTCCTCTTTTTCCCATGAAATGCCTTTCAGTGACTTGCACATGATTTCCCCTAGGGCCCCTCAGCTCTGGACATGCGCTGACCATCTCCTGTTTGTCACAGGTGTAACATAGCGGTGATCCTGTTGACGGATCTCATCATCGATCACAGCGTGAAGGTGGAATGGGGAAGCTACCTCCACCTCCTGCTTCACGCGGTTTTTATAGGTAACCACTTCTGGTTCCTGACTTCTTCATTGTAGTTGTTTATTTCTGCTGAGGCATTTTGTTGTTGCTGTTTATTATGAAAGCGCTTCAATTTTTCTGCTTTATCTTTTTAGTATTTTCGTTTATTTGCTTGCAAGCAGAGAAGGACGAGAGAGAGAGAGAGAGAGAGAGAGAGAGAGAGAGAGAGAGAGAGAGAGAGAGAGAGAGAGAGAGAGAATAGATATACCAGGGCTTCTAGCTGCTGCAAAGGAACTCCAGATGCATGCACCACTTTGTGTATCTGGCTTTACGTGGGTACTGGGGAATCGAACCTGAGTTGTTGGACTTTGCAGAAAAGCGCCTTAACCGCTGAGCCATCTCTGCAGTTCCTGTTTCATCTTGTTCCATGACACTCTTCTCTACAATTCTCCCAGTTCTGTGGGAGTTGTTCTCAGTCTGCCCATGAGCATGTCTGTTGTCCTTTCTCTCTCTCTCTCGTTTTTGCAATGCTGGAGATGAAAGCCCGGGCCCTGTGCATGCCAGGTGAGCCCATGGCCAGGAGCTCCACCCTCTTCCCAGCAAACACATGCACATCTGCCTGAGAGAAGACCTGTTGCTATAACCCAAGGAAAATTAAGCTTTTTTCTGGAATTGGAAACTTTGAAGAGTGAATAGAAAATACAAAAGTGTTTTCCCTTACTGAGGCAAGTCAAGGTAGCTGACTTCTGATTTGCTTTCCTGCTGTGCACACTTACAATATTTATAGCATCTCATTCCTGTGGTAATCAGACATTTACTTTCTATTATGTGTTAGGCACTACAAAATGCCTGCCATGAAAAATAAATCTGTTGGGACTGGAGAAGATTGCTCAGTGGTTAAGGCACTTGACTGCAAAGCCTGAGGACCTGGCTTTGATTCGCCAGAATCCACGGAAAGCCAGATGCACAAAGTGGCACATGTACCTGGAGTTCGTTTGCAGTGGCTAGAGGCCCTGGTGTGCCCATTCTCTCTCTTTCTCTCTCTCTCAAATCAACAAATAATTTTTTATATCTATTGACATCTAACGTTACATAAGTTATAACTTCTAAGAGATCACTAAATAATAGTCACAAAACACATTTAAAACTTATCTTGGCCGGGCGTGGTAGCACACGCCTTTAATCC
>PVHP010001623.1:38237-103305 GCA_004024765.1 Zapus hudsonius
TCTACCAAACATGTGCATGTACACACTTTGTCATTACTCCCTAGTCAGCACAGTACAGCTGCTATTTAGCACCTGAATTGTACTGGGTGTCCCTAGTAACCTAGAGGTGCTTGTGCTCACACTCATTTTGCATGAAGAACTTGAGTGCTCACAGAGGGTCATGGAACCCGTTTCCCACGTGGATTAGGTAGCGAGCATCCTCCTCTCTTAACCATTGTTGATTTTTTCTTCTCTTCCAGGGTTTGACCACTGCCACCCTGAGGTGTACGAACATTGCAAACGCCTGCTTCTGCACTTACTCATAGTGATGGGACCCAACAGTAACATCCGGACTGTTGCTTCTGTCCTTCTCAGGAACAAAGAGTTCAATGAGCCCAGGGTGCTGACGGTCAAACAGATTGCACACTTAGATTATACTTTCACAGGTATTTACGTCAAAGCTGCAGGGTTGTTTTGTTTGTTTGTTTGTTTGTTGCTTTTCAAGGTAGGTAGGGTCTCGCTCTAGCCCAGGCTGACCTGGAATTCACTCCAGCCTCAACCCCACAGCAATCCACCTATCTCTGCCCCCTGAATGCTGGGATTAAAGTAGAAATCTCCTTCCTTAAATTAGAACCTTACACTAGTGAAAGTCAGCCTAGTAAAAGCTGAAATGCTAAAGTAATGCTGCACTGTTTTCACTATCGTATGTATTATTTAAAAATATATTAAACAGAATATTGGAGGCTATTGCTTTTAAGATTCAGAATCATACCAGTTCTAAATGTTGAATGTGTAAATTGAAGATGCAATGAAGAGTGTTTATTGAATATTTGTTATAAAAGATGATGAAGTTATTAGATTCCTTCTACTCAGTTTCTGAAAACTGACCAAGGTAGACATTTAGAAATCATTTTTCGTTGATTATCTTTGCTGCTTTAAAATCTTATGTTTTGAGGCAATGAGGTCAAAATTAATAAGATTTCTAATAGAAAACTCACTTAATTGTTAGTATTTTTAAATTCAAGGCTATAATCTTAGCCAGGTGTGGTGGATCACACCTTTTATCCTAAAACTTGATGCTGAGGTAGAAGATTTGCCACGAGTTCAAGGCCAACCTGGGCTACAGAGTGAGTTCCAGCTCAACCTGGGCTAGCATGAAACCCTGTCTCAAAAAAACCACAAAGAATATATATTCTTTCCTATCTTCCCATCTAATTTACTCAGAACTGTCAACATGTCAACAGTACTCTACAAAACCACTGCTTTTAGAAATTAAAGAACCTTTTCCTGTAATCACGTGTCAGACCACTTACTTTAAACCATACAGCTAGTAAGAACCCAAGTATGAGGAAGTTAGGAGCTCTGGGCATGATAGTCAAAAGAAAAATACAGTATAGCTTACTGACTTTTGTATGTGCAAGAACTTTTATTTAAAGATACATAGTCTGTTGTTTGCTTTTAGTTGACCAGCCACTTCCTAAGTAGGAGCATTAGTGATAACTTCTGACCATATTTATTTAATGATTTTGATATTTAATATGAAGCTGAAATTGTAGAATTCTCTTCATAGGAAATTAAGATTAAGATCTATGTCTTGGCTTAATAAACATTGATAAAAACATGTCAGATTATCAGGACGTTCCCTCCGGCAGAGGGCAGCAGAGCACCGCCTAGTAAATGATCCCAAGCTGTGACCCCTTGTAGACCACCTCTGAGGACCTTGACTCACAGCAGGTGTCCTCATTGTTCCTTGTGAGCCCCAGGGACTAGTTTAGCTCTTAAGACCCCAATAGGTCCTTTTCATGTGGGGATTCATGACAAGCTCTCTCTTCCAGCAGGCATTAACGATTTTATACCTGATTACCAGCCCTCCCCTATGACCGACTCAGGGCTCAGCTCAAGTTCTACCTCTTCAAGTATCAGCTTAGGAAACAACAGTGCTGCCACGTCACACCTGCACACCACCCTCCTCAACGAGGTGGACCTCTCAGTGGAGCAGGACGGGAAAGTGAAAACCCTCATGGAATTCATTACCTCAAGGTAACCTGCCATCATGGACAGCCATTCTCATTGACAGGCTCGTGCAAGCCAGATTTTGAAGTTGCGTGAGTTTGAAACGCACAAGTTCATGTTGTACAGTGTTTTGAAATGACGATGTAACCAAAGGTTTTCTTCTTTTGAACGCATGCAGTTATACCCAAGAGAAGTGACTGAGAGGTCATGTGGTATTGTCTGGAGATGTGCTATTTTACTGGAATTAGCTATATTATCAATCAGCCATCAAATATTTCCTTATGATTTCTCTGTGCAAGGCCATCTAGGAGAGAAGGAAGCTAGATCCGGGAGGGGTGGTATCCCACAGCGACAGCCAAATCACAGGGCCACAAGAAAACATGGGAAGTGATTCACTCTGACCATAACTTTGAGTGTATAGAGACATTGGTAGAGAGTTGTGGAAGATGCATACTGCAGAGCCATGAAAGCCAAGCCAGTGTTAGAGATTACATATTTTTAAAATTTACAGCCCAGGAGTGGATAAGGCACTTGCTGCTCAAACCAGAGTACCTGGGTTCAGGTCACCAGACTTCTCATAAAGGCAGGAAGCCTTGGTGGGGTTCTGTAATCTCGGTGTGCTGGCGGCTGAGCCAGGAGAGTTTCCTAAAGCACATGGGCCAGCTAGCCTGGCAGACTCAGCAGTGAGCGATGAATGAGACCAAGAGATCTTGTCTCAAACAAGGTTGAAGGCAAGGACTGGCACCCAAAATTGTCCTCTGAGCTCCCTATGGATGCCCTGGATGCCCTGGTATATGCACCCACACACGCCCAGAGAAGAAAACGTTTAGTGTGCAAGGCTGGATGTGTACCTCAGTGGTAGAGCACTTGCCTAGCGTGTGTGAGGTCCTGGGCTTGATCCCCAGCAGTGTGTACACATATGCACACACGCGCATGTGCACACACAAAGACAAGTCACAGCTAAACTAATGGAGAAGCTATGAGCCATAATTGAATAGTCTGAGGGAAAACCAGCCTCACAGCAGCAAACAGGAGGCAGCAGGCATGGGAAGGGGTTGGGGAGCATCCTGAGCTGTGGAGTGAGGAGCTCAGCCTAAGAAGCAGCGTGTCAGTCTTCCTGTGCTCTCCCTGGGGATTCATCATGGAAATTATTTTCATTGCAATGAATTTGTACAGTATTTTCTCTCTATTAGCTAGGTGCAGTCTAGCCACCACAAATTGTATTTTGACTGTAATACATAAATAATAAGCAATATTCCTCACTGGGCAAATTTGTCATCTTTTCATGCACCACTGATGTAATACAGTCCTGCTGTACTTGCTGTAAGCAGTCCAAAACTAGAGACGGTGGCTTGATTTATTCAGCTACTCTCCTTTGTGTAAGCAGGCAGGAATGAAACCATTAACAGAAGTGCCAAACAAGAGGATGACCTATGGTCTATGTTTTCAGAAAAAGAGGGCCCCTCTGGAACCACGAGGACGTTTCCGCCAAGAACCCTAGCATCAAGAGCGCCGAGCAGCTCACCACGTTCTTGAGGCACGTGGTGTCTGTTTTTAAGCACGCAAGCCCAGGTATCTTGACATTTTCTGTAATCTCTAGCTAAAAGTTAATATTGTCTAAATTGAAAAATGTTTAAAGGGCTAGAAAGATAGCTCAGCATTTAAGGCACTTGCCTGCAAAGCCCAGTGACCCTAGTTCAGCACCCCGGCACCCACATCAAGCCAGATGCGCTAAGTGGTGTATGATCTGCAGTTTGTTTGCAATGACTAGAAGCCCTGGCATGCCCATTTGTTTTCTCTCTCTCTCTCTCTCTCTCTCTCTCTCTCTCTCTCTCTCTCTCTCTCTCGTCTCTCTCTCTTCCTTCTCCCTATCTCTCTCTGTACAAATAAATATAATATAAATATGCTTAGTTTCTTTAAAAAATATACATATACATATATATTTTTTTTTTCAAGCTAAGATAGAAGAGATAGACAGAGAGCATGGGCATGCCAGGACCTCCAGCCACTGCAAATGAACTGCAGATGCATGTGCCACTTTGTGCATCTGGATTTACGTGGGTCCTGGGGGATCAAACCCAAATCCTTAGGCATTACAGGCAAGCGCCTTTACTGTTGAGACATCTCCCTAGCCCAAGAGTTTCTTTTTTAACATGTGGATGATGACAGATCTGGTGTGTGTGTTAGTAGTAGTGTGGTATGTGTATGGTATGTATATGCACACACCACAGGCACAGAAGCCAAAGGAAAAAGTCAGTGTCTTCCTCTTTTCAGTCACCCACGTTTCCTTGAGACAGTCTCACACTGAACCTGGAGCGGTTGTTTTAGGTCAAGCTGGCTGGCCTGTGAGTCTGAGCAATACTCTGGTCTCTGCTCCCCACAGGACCGCAGGTACAGGCTCAGCTGCAGAATCAAACCCTGGACAAATCAGGCCCTCTTGCTTGCAGAGCAAGTGCTTTAATTCACTGAGCCACCTCCCCAGCCCTGGGGAAGGGGGAGGGTTGTTATTTTGGCTTGGTTTGCTTTTTCTCACTTTAAAAGGAAAATGTAAGCCAGGCGTGGTGGTGCATGCCTTTAATCCCAGCACTGGGGAGGCAGAGTTCAAGGCCACCCTGAGGCTAGAGTGAGACCCTACCTCGAAAAACCAAAAATAAAAAAATAGATAAAAACATATTGGGTACTCTGCAAGAGGGCAGAGGGCTGGATAGTAGCTGGAGTATCACCAGTAGTTGGCAGATATGTTTTTGTGTTGCTAATAAGAATTCTATCTATAAGATTTGGGGCTTTTTTAGTGGCTAAGAGCATCATAAAATGGTAATTATGAATTATTTGGGCTAGGGAGATGGCTCAGTGGATAAAGCACTAGCTGTGCACCTGTGAAGACCTGCGTCACATCCGCAGAAATGATGCAAAGTGAACACTTGGAGCACTGGCGTCTGTGCTGCCAGAACACCTAGAACAGGAAAGGCCCAAACAGGAGGATTTCCCAGAAGTCTCCTGGGCCTGCTAATGTGATAGACGTGCCAGTGAACCACCTGCCTGGTGGAAAGCAAAGACCAACACCTGAAATTGTCTTCTGACCTCCACTCACTGACCATGGCACGCTTGGACCCCCCACACATACCCCAAAAGTATAAATTACAGTAAAGGGAAATGTATAGAAGTGATGAGCTTAAAATTTTATTTATTTATTTTGATTTTTCAAGGCGTAGAGTCTCACTCTAGCCCAGGCTGACCTGGAATTCACTATGTAGTCTCAGAGTAGCCTCGAACTCACAGAACTCCTCCGATCGCTGCCTCCTGAGTGCTGGGATTAAAGGCATGGGCCACCATGCCCAGCTTAAAATTTTCTTTTTATACAAGTAAGACTTCTACAACTTTACATGCGAGGGCTGTGGGTGGCATCTAGGGGCATTTTGCTTCTCAGGACCTTTGGCAATATCTGGAATCACTTTTTCTCAATTGCAAGGAGGGTCCAAAGACATTGCTAAACACTGTATCACGCCTAGGACAGCCCTTCCAACAGTGAACAAATGTCTACAGTGCTGACACCAACAAACCCTGGTCCCAAAGATCTCTTTTCTGGGGGGTAGAACAAAGAGCCTAGTAAAATGCAAGAGCAGTAGAAGCCGAGAGCAAAGATTGCCTTATGTGATTTAAGTGTACATCTGACTGGCCAGGTGGTGGGGGCCACTGATTATAAGATCATTAGCCTGAGGGGCTGGAGAGATGGCTAAGTGGTTAAGGCACTTGCCACAAAGCCTAATGACCCAGTACAGCCAGAGGGACAGAATGGCACATGCATCTGAAGTTCATTTGCAGTAGCTGGAGGCCCTGGTGCACCCATTCTCTCTCTCTCTCTCTCTATCCTCTCCTCACCTCTCCTCTTCTCTCCTCTGCTCTCCTCTCCTCTATCTTCTCTCTATCTCCCTGCTTACAAATAAATAAAAATAATTTTAAAAAATAAAAATTGGGCTGGAGAGATGACTTAGTACTTAAGATACTTGCCTGCAAAACCTAACAACCTGGGTTCGATTCCCCAGTGCCCACAAAAAGCCAGATGCACAAAAGGGGTGCATGTGTTTGGAATTTGTTTGCAATGGCTGAAGGCCCTGGCATGCCGCTTCTCTCTCTGACTCGCTCTCTCTGTCTTGTCTCTCGCTGCTTGCAAATAAAATAAGTAGTAAGTAAATAATCAGTCTGTGACTATAAACCCTGTGTCCTCTAAAAGCAGAGCCACCCACACATTTTCCTGTCTTTGCAGAAGGAGTTCACCTGGAGCGCCATCTCAGCGAGGTGGCTCTGCACACAGCCCTGTCGTGTTCTTCTCGCCACTATGCAGGGAGGTCCTTCCAGATCTTCAGGGCCCTGAAGCAGCCTCTGTCAGCAAGCACCCTTTCCGATGTGCTCTCCAGGCTGGTGGAGACTGTGGGGGACCCAGGGGAGGATGCGCAGGTAGGGTGCTGCCTTCTGTCAGTGGTTTCTCAGCTGGGCCAGGGCGAAGGAGTCTTTGCCAGACTTCTGTCACTGCAGCCAGGTCTAGAGGATGGCCATAGAATTACTAAGGTCAGCTCGGGCAGCAGGTAAACAACCAGGAAGCAAGGAAGTTTCTTACTAAATATCTCCTAACCTGTTTAAATCCTCAAGTTTCACACCTGTTAAGTGTTCCAGGTGCACACACACACGCCACCTAAAGATTATGCCAGGATGGAACATTAAGTTTAAATGGAAGGCTGGCGTGGTGGCCCACGTCTTTAATCCCAGCACTCAGGAGGCTGAGGTCGGAGGATTGCTGTGAGTTTGAGACCAGCCTGGGACTACAGCATGAGTTCCAGGTCAGCCCAAGCTAGAGTGAGACCCTACCTGGAAAAAAAATGTAAATGTAAATGTTACATTATCATTGAGTTTCATCTTTAAAGATAGCTAAGTAAAATCTTACACTGGAGAATTTAAGCTTGGTTCTTGGCATAGTGGTACTCATCCTCTATCGGAGGAGACAGCCTCTAGTTTACTGATGACTTAGGAGTACTTTTGCTTAGTAATAAGAGATAGTAAGTCAAGGATCAAAGAGCACAGAATAGGAAGGGTTGGGCTGCTTTGGTCATGTGATGATCTGGGACGAGAACATTTCAGGCAGAGGAAAAGCACCAAGAAGCCCCGGCCCTGTCATCACATCATGTCTTGTCACACCTTCAGGGAAGAAGTAGTCCATGTGAGCCAGCCCTGAACACCTTAAGGCCCTGCCCCAGGGGCACACGTCCTCCAGCAGGGCGCCACCTCCCAAAGGTTTCACTCACCACTTTCCCAAATTGCCTCCAGCTGGGGACCTAGAATTTACAACATGAGCCTGGGGAGGACAGTTTATTCAAACCCCCACACAGAGACTTTTAAAGGAAAATCTTGCAAGCTAATGGGCTGAGATGGGTAGAGTCTTTCACTCTGAATCAATGGGAAGCCTCTGGAAGGTTTTGAGAGAAGAAAGGGGCTGGGTTGGGACGTGCTTTTGAAACAACCCTCTCTGGGTATGGGGCAGAGTCGAGGGAGGGCCAGAGCGGTCAAGGCCAAAATAGTGGAAGGTTAGGTTAAGGGAAAGTGTGGGAGTAGAGAAAAGCAGTCAGACTTAGAATATATTTTTAAAGGGATAGATACAATTTACATGGTTAAAAAAAAAAAGAGGTACCTCCTAGACTTCTGGCCTAAGCCAATTGGAGTAAATTATAGTGCCATTATAATCAGTCTATACCCTTAGTTTGATGAGTTCTCACCAATTAGCAGCATCATGTTGCTCCAGAGGTTAATTAATGTGCAGCATTAATGTGCAATTTGTTCTATTTTTGAAACTCTGTGGGATGTCCATTGCAGTTTGGGTTTTTTGTTCTGCTTTTTCCATTAATTAAAAATCTGCCCTTTTCCCCAGGGATTTGTGATGGAGCTGCTTCTCACCTTGGAATCTGCAGTTGACACTTTGGCTGAAACCATGAAGCACTATGACCTGATTTCTGCTCTTTCTCAGTAAGAGTTTAAACCCAGCAGCCTTGAATGCAGGACACCAGTATCTAAACACAGAACTCTAATAGTGAGAATAATGCCCAAAAGTCTCAGGTGGTTTAGCATTGGAAACAGCCCTTGGCCAGTGAAGTCTTCTGGAACGTCCTGGAGTTGATTTTGTCAGTGCTGTCCTTCCAGTGTCCTGGCGAGGGACTGTTTTACAAGTCCCTGGGGAATCTCTCAGGATACCACCTTCATACTGTTTCTACTGAGAGCAACCTTGCCTCCCACCTTGTCTGCCTAGCAAGCCTCAAACTGGTCATCCTCAAGTCTCCTCTCCAGTGACACATCTTAGCTACGTAGTTCTCACTCCCCGAGCCAAGGCTAATTGTTTATCTTTTGTGTTCTCACTGTGCTTTCTGTGTATTGTAATAATAGCAAGTATCAGGGTATAAGTATATCCATTTACATGTTTATCCACCTCTTGATTTTCTTTAATATTTATTTATTTGAGAGAGAGATAAAGGATGGACACACAAGGGCCTCTTGCTTCTGCAAACGAACTCGAGGCATGCACTGCTTTCTGCATCTGGCTTTACATAGGTACTGGGGAATTGAACATAGACCAACCCAGGCCCGCAGGCTTTCCTTTGACCGCTGAGCCATGCCCCAGCCCTGTATATTTTATTTTCTTTTATTTTTTAAATAACTTATTTATTTATTGGGGGGGCAAATAGAGAAAGAATGGGCCCAGGGCCTCCAGCCACTGCAAAACTCCAGATACATGTGTCACCTTGTACATCTGGCTTTACTTGGATGCTAGGGAATCGAATCTGGATCCTTGAGCTTTGCAGACAAGCACCTTAACCACTGAACCATCTCTCCAGCCCCTATAGGTTTTATTTAATACTCCTAGCCTTTTGCATGCTGTTGGCACACGTAGAAGGCAGACAGGAACTATTTAAAATAGTGATTGTTGGATATGAGTAAGAAGGAGAAATCACACATACATTTTTGAGATTGGTTTTATTGGATGTTGGAAGAAATGGGGACAGGAGGACTGTCATGTATGGAGAGATTATGACAGACAAGATCTGCTTTGGGTATAATGTGTATCTCAATGCCAGAGAGGAACATTAGTGATGACCTCAAAGGATCTAGCCACAGTAGACGATCACTGTTTGTATGCACGGAGGCAAGACCGAGCTGTCAGTAAACAAAGTCACGTGTACTAAAATAGGATTTTTCTGGTAACAGTTATTTTTCAGGGGTTTGGGGGTTGGGGGAGTTTAAGGCAAGGTCTTACTCTAGTCCAGGCTGACCTGGAACTCACTTTGAGCCAGGCTATTCTCAAACTCACAGTGATCCTCCTACCTCTGCCTCCCAAGTGCTGGGGTTAAAGGTGTGCACCACCACACCTGGCTTATTTTTTCAGTTTATTTTATTTTATTTTATTTGTAAGCAGATAGATTGAGAGGGGGACATTCCAGGGTCTCTAGCCACTACAGACAAACTCTAGATGTACGTGCCACTTCGTGCATCTGGCTTTGTGTAGGCACTGGGGAACCGAACCCAGGTCATTAGGCTTTGCAGGCCTTAATCACTGAGCCATCTCCCCAGCCCCCCCCCCCTTTTCAGTTTTTAACAGTAAATTTCATGGAGCAAAAGAAGTGACTCTTGTCCTTGATCTGCTTGTTTTTCAAGAACCTCGTACCATGACCCTCTAATGGGAAACAAGTATGCAGCTAACAGGAAAAGCACTGGACAGCTCAATCTCAGCACAAGCCCCATGGACAGCAGCAGTTACTTGGGATCCAACAGCAACACGAGAAGTAACTCTCTGAGGTTAAGTCTGATGGGTGACCGGAAAGGTGACCGGCGGCGGAGTAACACACTGGATATCATGGATGGACGGATGAACCACAGCAATAGCCTAGCAAGGACTCGAAGCCTCTCCTCGCTGCGGGAGAAAGGAATGTATGATGTGCAACCCACTACTGAGCCTTCCAACTTGATGGCCACCATCTTCTGGATAGCAGCGTCCCTGTTAGAATCTGACTATGAATACGAATACCTCCTGGCTCTCAGGCTTCTCAACAAGCTGCTCATACATTTGCCTTTGGATAAGACTGAGAGTCGAGAGAAGATTGAGAACGTGCAAAGCAAGTTGAAGTGGAGTAACTTCCCAGGGCTCCAGCAGCTCTTCCTGAAGGGCTTTACCTCAGTGTCTACCCAAGAAATGACCGTGCACCTCCTCAGTAAACTCATTTCTGTCTCCAAACACACGTTGGTGGATCCGGCCCAGTTGTCAGGTGATGTTAATACATTTGTCCCTCTACTGATAGAATTGCATTTTTTTAAAAAATATTATTTATTTGCAAGCAGAGAGATAAAAGAGAGACAGAAGGAATGGGCGCACCGGGGCCTCCAGCTGCTGCAAACGAATTCCAGATGCATGCACCACTTTGTGCATCTGGCTTTACATGGGTACAGGGGAATCAAACCCAGGTCCTTAAGGCCTTGCAGGCAAACCCTTTAACCGCTGAGCCATCTCTCCAGCCCTGTAAATGCATTTTAATGTAGCTGAAATGCAGACCAGCTGTTTGTTTTGAAATGACTGATGTCTGCTTTTCTGGAAACAGTGATTTTTTTTATATATGTTAATATTCCAGGAACCAGGAAATGAAAATGGTTTAGGGGTTTCTTTAGAGCTGGAGAAATAACAGTTAAAGGCACTTGCTTGCAAAGCCTGCTGACCCAGGATTCAATTCCCCAGTACCCATGTAAAGTCAGATGCCAAAAATATCTTTAAGTTTTCAAATAATGTGGAAAAAAAAGGTCATTGTCTGTTTTTCCCCCCCGATAGGCTTTCCTCTTAACATCCTTTGCTTATTGCCTCACTTGATCCAGCATTTTGACAGCCCAACTCAGTTTTGCAAAGAGACAGCGAGTCGAATAGCGAAGGTAAGCAACACTGTGCTACAAGAGAACACCGAGGGGCCATTCTTCTGTACTTGATCTTGGGGTGGGAGTCCTGTCAAATCCTCTTCCTGGGTCTTTCATGAAAATCCTGCCTTTCCAGGCTTCCTCTGTAGATGTGTGCAAGGAGTGCAAACAAGGGGGTGAATAGACTGGATTAGAGGACTCTCCACTGAGTCTGGGTTTCCTCTGTTCTTTCCTTCTTTCCTCCTCTATCACTCAGTTTCTCGTTTACTCAGTTATTTACTGGCAAATACCGAGTGGTGCGATGAGCAGGGTGTGTAGGACGCTGACCACTGTGGGCCTGAGCCTGGGCAATGTAGGCAAGGAAGCCAAGCCCCCCAGGTGTGCCTTCAGTAGGCAGACAGAACATTCTAGTACACACAGCAGCCGTCTTCCTAGAGGAAGTCGTACCCAAGCCCATACTGGAGATCACAATGGAACAACCAACCAAGATCCCTGGTGAGAGGCCAAGAATGAGACCGAGGGTTGAGGTTCTGCAGGTAACAAGTTAGATGTGCAAGTCAGGCATGGTGGTGCATGCCTTTAATCCCAGCACTCCAAAGGCTGAGGTAGGAAGACCAGTGAGTTCCAGGTCAGCCTGGGCTAGAGTAAGAACCTGCTTCCGAAAGAAAAAAGAAGGAAAAAGGCATTACCTGTGCAGAGGCTCCTCCCCAGGAAGGCATCATACATTTTGGGATCTCCCTCTGTGTTTCTGCCTTCATTCATCTTTTCTCTCTCCTCACACTGTTTTCCCTCCAGCCATACAGTTCTGACACAGACTTAAAGCTTTTTGATTTTTTTTTCCCCCTAGCTCAAGGTGGCCTCAAAGTGAACCCCAAGGCCACCACACCTACCTCAAATTTTTTTTAAATATTTTATTTATTTATTTATTTGAGAGAGAGAGAGAGAGAGAGAGAGAGAGAGAAAGGCAGACAGAGAATATGGGCACACCAGGGCCTCCAAGCCACTGCAAATGAACTCCAGACACATGTGCCCTCTTGTGCACTGGGGAATCGAACTCTGGTCCTTCTGCATTGCAGGCAGACGCCTTAGCTGCTAAGCCATCTCTTCAGCCCCCTACCTCAAATTTTATAATCATGTTTGTGTTGAAAGTATTATACCTCTTAATTTTAGAAAAGTGTGATTCTAATAAATAATAAAAAGTGTGATATTGTTAATAGCTTCCTGTCTGAACAACAAGGCACTGTCAAATAGCTTGCCTTCTTTTGAAATAGAATTATTCTTAATTTGGTCAGTCATTGCTTTTTTGTGGGAAAAATTTTAAGCCGGGCGTGGTGGCGCATGCCTTTAATCCCAGCACTCAGGAGGCAGAGGTAGGAGGATCGCCATGAGTTCAAGGCCACCCTGAGACTACACAGTGAATTCTAGATTAGCCTGGACTGGAGTGAGCCCCTACCTCGAAAAACCAAAAAAAAAAAGTTTTTCAGACCAAAAATATCAAGAGTTATTAGAAAGCTAGGTAAATTCAGAAGCACTATTCATACAACAGTAAAGTAGCTGAGCTAGGGGAGGCATAAGAGAGCTATGCAACTAAGAATCTAGCTAGCTAAAAGCACTGGAAAAAAAAGAGAGAAAAATAAATTTTCAACACAGGGAAGCAGGTAATTGGACCTTTTCAGGAAGAGCTTTTTACTTGAGCAATTCTCTTTCAAGCTGAGATTCAGTCAACAAAGAGGAGGCCACAGGGCCAAGTGAGACAGCCCCCCTTCAGCATGCTTCCCCAGCAACAAGGAGAGCCTTCTCAGTGTCCTGCTAGGTTGTATGTGACAAGTGAGGGGCACTTGAGACGGGAGTGACTTTCATTCCAGGACTCAAGAGGTTTTGGGGGGTCGGAGGGGGGGGGAGATTGCTGCAAGGTTGACGCCACCTTGATCTTCATAGCAAGTAATAGACCAGCCAGGGCTACTTAGTGAGGCTCTAGCTCAAAAAAGAGAAAGGAAGAGAGAAAGCGAGAGGGAGGGAGGGAAGAAGAAAAGGAAGGAAGGAAGGAAGGAAGGAAGGAAGGAAGGAAGGAAGGAAGGAGAAAAAAGAAAAGAAGATAGATAACGGTTTGGGAAATGGCTTGGTGGTTAAAGGCACTTGCTTACAAAACCTGCTGGCCTGTGCTCAGTTGCCCAGGACCCACATAAAGCCAGATGCACAAAGTAGCTCCTGCATCTGCAGTTCCTTGGCAGTGGCCGGAGGTCTTGATGCCCCATTCTCAATTCTCCACTCAGGAGCACCTCCCTCCTCTCCCATCTCTGTACTCACAAATAAACAAGTAAATACACAAATGTTAACTATATTGAGGAGATTCCTACTTTAAAAAAAAAGAATTTGCATCAAACCTTCTGTGGTTGAGAAATTAATTACATAGCACCTGCTTCCTTCCTGTGGGGCAGCACAAAATGGTTCCCTCTCTGTAAGCTTTTAGCAACCTGCAGGATGTGAGTTAAATTGATTTCTTAATGTATTCTCACACTTGTAATTGTGGTGAGCAATTTTCTGCCATTATGTGCTTCCTCATTATGCAAGTATCACCGACTCCTCTTCTATTTGTGCCCATGGAGAGCACGGAATTTCAAAACGAGGCAAAGCCTCACAACAAATATTTTTCTCGTTCATTGTGGCAGAAATTGCTTGCTAAAAGTTTGTTCTGAAACATTCTGTCTGGATGGTAGATTTAACCTGGTGATTCAAAATTTTCAAAATTAATTCTTAAATCATTTGCTTTTTTTAATACATTTGCAAGGATTTTCTCCCTTTTCAAAAATAGGTTCTTAAAAATCATTGGTGCTGGGGGTGGGGGTTGAGGGGGAAAAAATAAAAATCATTACTGCAAAAAATATGTATTAAGAATATAAGAGTTCAGTAAAGGCAAAGATAGCATCTCAGCATTTAAAAAGCTGAGACAGGAGAATTACAAATTCCCAGCCAGCCTGGGTTCCCTAGTAAGACTGTCTCAAGACAAACATATAAACCAAACTCAGTAAGAATATTTTGCTAAGAACATTTTTGTATTAAGAAATTACATAGTTATTACAAAGCTATAAAATCATATGATCTTTTAAAATTACATGGTAGATGATTTTAGTGTAGATTTTTGTTGGTTTTATGAGTGAAATCAGCTGCTTTTAATGCTTTTTATAAAATTAAGTCCCATGGTACTGTGGTAGCACTTTGCAGTGTTCCAACCCAGGCAGTGGTGATGGCTGAGATGAGTTTACCCTCCAAGTCTGTTAAATGTCTTTGAATTGTCAAAGTCAGTTCTATTTGTTCACAAGTTAATTAAATATGTGTATTTAAAAAGGCAGTATTCTTTATTAAATGTTCAAGACTGGCCAGGGAGATAGCAGTTAAAGGTGCTTACTTGCAAAGCCTAACAGTCCAGGTTTCATTCCCCAGTACCTATGTAAAGCCAGATGCACAAAATGGCATATGACTCTGGAGTTCCTTTGCAGAGAATACATAGTCTCTGTCTCTGTCTCCCTCTCAAAATAAATTTTTTTTGAGATAAGGTCTCACTGTAGCCCAGGCTAACCTAGAATTCGATATGTAGTCTCAGGCTGGTCTCAAACTCATGGCGATCCTCCTACCTCTGCCTCCCGAGTGCTGGGATTATTAACGTGTGCCACCACATCCAGTTTAAATGTTTTGTTTTTTGTTTTGCTTTGTTTTGTTTTTGTTTTCTTTTTTAAAAAAAAGATTGGCAAGAATCTCAACCTAGGTGATTCTGGCCTGCAGAGAGAGTCATCCAGTGGGAAAGGCACAGGCCCCTACCCATGCTGAGGCTGGCAGAGGTGCCCTGCACACACATGGCATTTCTCTCCCATGACTATGCAGAGCAGGTGTCTCGGGAGAAGGATTTGCAAAGCCGTCAGACTTCAAGCCCAGAGAAGCGGGTGGCGGGCAGTCTTTCCACTTCACCCTTGGTATTCTCTTCTTTACCTGTTCCGCTGGGGTCAGAGGACATGCTTGGTCCCGCAGGTGTGTGCGGAGGAGAAGTGTCCCACGCTCGTGAACCTGGCCCACATGATGAGTCTGTACAGCACGCACACCTACTCCAGAGACTGCTGCAACTGGATCAATGTCGTGTGTCGCTACCTGCACGACTCCTTCTCCGACGCCACCTTCAGTCTTGTGACTTACCTGGCAGAGGTAAATGGACACCAACTGCTCTCAGGCAAAATCTTCATGTGGCTTTGTTTCTAGAAGGAGCACTACTCTTCCAAGTGGCTCTCTTTTTGAGGCAAGGTCTCACTCTAGCCCAGGCTGACCTCACTCTGTAGCCCAGGCTGGCTTCAAACTCACCATGATCCCCCTACCTCAGCTCCTGAGGGCTAGGATTAAAGGCGTGTGCCACCACACCTGCCTTTCTTTCTTTTTTTTTTTTTTTAATGTTTTTATTTATTTGCAAGCAGAAAGTGAGATAGCGATGGAGAGAAGAGAGACAGAGAGAATGGGGACTCCAGATGCACGCACTACATGGGTATTGAGGAATCGAGCTCCAGTCGCTAGGCTATTTTATAGGAAAGTGCTTTAACCGCTGAGCCATCCCTCCAGCCCCACACCGACCTTTAGATTGTCTTTGAGAGAGAACATAGATGACATTTTTTATTAGAGAAACATATAGGCAATTTCTTTTAAGTCAAAAGGAATGTTCTCGAGTGTTTCACCCATTTCCAGTGTTTATTTCCTTAGTGGGTTGCCTTAAGTGACCTGAAAATGAATTGCAGAAACCCTGTACAGAAAATGCAGAAATCTGTTTTTACTGGTCTTGATCCCAGAAAATAGTTAAAACTTTTGTCTTTCCAAAATTAATTATTGGAAGCCACGTCCATGGCTATCACAACACTAGAAGGCTGAGGCTGAGGTGAGGCCAGCCGGAGCTACAGACCATGACAGACACAGTCTGGGGACAGGGGAATGTGTTCTTTGTTTTCAAATCCTCTATAGAACAATAGTGTTGCACGCAAAGGTGTTTCTGCTGGCTATGTTCCTATAACCTAAGATACAATTGTGAGAGGCAAGATAAATGGAATTATAAAACAGTATCCATAGAACTCAAAAAAAGTGAATATTTATTTCCTAATGCATCTAAAGTAACTTAGAGCCTAGAAAAGTATATTACTGAGTAAATCCCACAGAGAAAGCCTCGAGTGGAAGGAATTCTTAGTCAGGAAAGATATTTGTCAGCTTGTTTTAGAAAACTTGACTATAAACTTGAAAGTTATTCAGAACTGAATAATTGTTGCTCTTAACACCACTCAGCTTGTGGAAGTCACTGAAGAGGCCCATCACAGACTGAAACTCTCCAGGGTGGTTTTGACAGGCGTGTTACCATCCATTTTCTCACTAAGTACATTGACAGAGTGCTCCCCCCATCTGTTGGCATCTTAGCTGGTTTCTAGGTGTTTTCCTATACCTACACTTTTAGGTGTTATTTAGATGAGAAATAATTATCCATTTCTCTTTTCTGAACCAAGGAAAGGTGATCATAAAAGACACGTTATTATCTCTCACTGGATTAGTTTCTGGATTTCTTTCTGATCATAAGGTCATGAATTAAACCTATTGTTCTTCAACATTGTAAGTGTAAATGCTAAGTTTTTGTTCCACCTGATGAAAATTACTTTTAGCTGTTAGAGAAAGGATTGTCCAGCATGCAGCAGTCACTGCTGCAGATTATCTACAGTCTCCTGAGTCACATTGACCTGTCTGCAGCCCCCGCCAAGCAGTTCAACCTGGAGGTCATAAAGACAATCGGCAAATACGTACAGGTGAGTACCACAGAGTTCAAGTGTTGTGTTCAACTGAAAGTTATAATCCTGAAAACACAGAAGCACCCTACATGTCCAAAAGTAAGGAACGTGAGTTATGTTTTCAGGCATATTGACCGAATGGAAAAGATCTGGATGGGACGATAAGCACACTCTGATGGCCACGATGGTACAGCTTCTATTAACATAAGTGTTCTATTTTAACATAAGGGTGTATAGGCACAAATGACGGCAGTTTCCAGCTCTGGAAATTAGAGTTGGGACTCATTTCTTCTGTTAGCAGGATTCTGCCAGTTGGACAAAACTACTTTTGGAAATGGAAGAACACTTTAAGAATCTGTTCTTTAGAGTTGTACCAGATATTAGGTGGTAGGCCATGGCACTTCATTTACATATGAATGATGCCAAGTTGTCATAATTATTATCTTTGTACCATCGGTGAACAAAGGCCCTGAGGAGTGATGGATAGCCAAGGTCCAGTATAGCAAACTCCTTCAGAGCCTTCATAAATGAATATTTTGTTTGTATACTATTTAACATGTGCAATCCTAGAGTAGAATTTTAAAACGCAGATAGCTTGCAGTGCATTTGTGGTCTAGCCCAACATCTGAAAGTAGCGAAAGCCTATGAAAATGTTTTCTGTCACTGCTGTAGCTCAACGATGCTGTCCATCAGAGGCCCTGCCACAATGCTTGGCCTCCCCACTCTCACCCTACATTCTTCAGTTATTCAGTTATTATTATTCAGAGAAATTTATGTGATTAATATAAAATAATAGTCTTTTATGTCAAAGAAAAAGGTTATTGGTGGTCCAACATAACTTTCTATCTCCTCCCTCGGTGACTTCACCAAGTAATTGCATGTCTTTCAAAGCACACTTGTGGGTTATTCTTTTTTTTTGTGTGTGTGGGTTATTCTTAAAGCTTAAAGAGCTTGGGCTATAAAGTGCTTGTCTCACAAGTCTAAGGGCCTGACTTCAGTCTCCAGAGCCCACGTAAAAGGCCAGTTGTGGTAGCAAGCACCTGTAATCCTGGCACTGGGGAGATGGAGACAGGAGGATCCTTGGGGCTCACTGACTAGCCTAATAGATGAACTCCAGGCCAATGAGAGAGACCCTGTCTCAGAGAAGGTGGGTGATAGCATGAGGATGACACCCAGGGTTATATCCTGGCCTCTACACATACACATTTTAACAGTTTAAAGAAGTCAGCACTCAATACTGTATTTGCTGAATGTTACAAAAAGTGTGCAACACTTCATTACTAATTTATGGCCCACAGATACATTTTTCCATTCAGAACCAGAAATCTACATGCCCACAGAGCAAATAGGTAATCAAAGAAAGCAGAACTCTAGGGGCTAGAGAGATGGCTCAGCAGTTAAGGGGCTTTCTTGCACCTAAGGACCTGGATTCAAATCTCCAGTACCCACATAAAGCCAGATGCACAAAGTGGCTTATGCATCTGGTGTTCATTTGCAGTGGCTAGAGGCCCTGGTATGCCCATTCTCATATTCATTCTCTCTCTCCCTTTCTCTCTTTCCTTGCTTCTTTCTCTCTAAATAAATAAATAAATAAATAAATGTGGAACTCTGGCTGACTGGGCTGAGCAGCCCCCTTCCATAAGAACAGCTCAGCTCTGCCTCCCTTGGGGGGTGCCATGTTGAATTTCCAGCCAGGGTGGCCAGACCTTTCACTTGGAATGAGAATTTGGAAATATAGACTTTTCTCTGAAACCTACTAATGTTAATTTAGCTAATGGCTAAATGACTAGTGACTTCTGCTTTATCAATCAATCAATAAATAAATAACAGCATTATATATAGTTGAACTCCTGGTGATCATGAACATTTAGGACACATCTACCAATGTGATCTATAGAAACAGCTGACGAACGTTCAGCCTTTTGCATTACTCAGACCTTATAATTAGTTCTGCAAGAAAAATACAAGACAATGATGTTTCTACCTTTTTTCTGTCTTTGTTGATTTAAACTTTTTTTTCCATAATGAAATGTCACAATATCATCAGGATATTTTGTGTTTTAAGTATCTTTATATCAAGATCTTTGCTAAGTTGGATAATGAAGTTCATTTATTTTTGTTTGTATATTTAATGGGGCCACCCCTCTCCAGTGTCAACTGGGAGAGAATATGCATAATACAAGATTAAGCTGTACCATAAGTTTTCTTATAAGTTTTTCCTTTGTGGGGCTGGGAAGATGGCTAAGCAGGTAAAGGCACTTGCTTGCAAAGCCTGCCAGCCTAGTTCACTTCCCCAGCCACCCACTTCAAGCCAGATGGGCAGATGTTGGCAGTAGCAGGAGACTCTGCACCCACGTACACCTACACACACGTGCAGATCAATAGTCTTTCAACTTCTTTTTCTATATTCCCTCAATAAAAGGAAAATAAGATGAGGTTTTTACTAGACACTAGTTTTTCTTCATTTCTATTATAAATCTTGAATCATGTTGGTGGGAATATACAAAACTTTGAAAAACAGAAAAACAACACAAAAACTCTAGCAATGTAGGAGAAAGACTCACCTCTCAACCCAGAGGTCCTTGAGGGGATACAGTGGCCAATATTTGGGGCCTGGGTGATGAAGAAACAAAGTCCAAACTATGTTTTAGTATTTTTAAGAGATTTGTATGTATATGTTAAATTTTTTGATCTGCTATTTAAATTTTAGCCTTTGAGCCATAAGCTTCATTTGCTTAGAAAGTTGCATACATCTCCTTGTCTATCAGCAGAAAGGTTTCTACAGAAGACTTTCCAAATCAACTAGGTTTCTTTTTTAATGTTTTATTTTTATTTATTTACAAGGAGGGAGAGAGAAAGAAAGAGAATGAGCATGCCAGGGCCTCTTGTCACTGTAAATGAACTCCAGAAGCATGCACCACTTTGTACATATGGCTTTACATGGGTACTAGGGAATCAAACCCAGGCTATCAAGTTTTGCCAGCAAGAGCCTTTAACAGCTAAGCCATCTCTCCAGCCCTCTAAATCAATTGTGTTTCTGAAGCACTGAGAGGAAAGCTAGGTATATGTATTCCACTTGGTAGCATTTTGGAGTATGTGGCCTCTGATAATAAACCTAACTGCACAAATAACTTAGGTTTTCTTTCCTTTTGTAACTCAGACCTTCAATGAACTCTCAAAGAAAAAAATAGAATCATGTTGTAGATGTTTTCTAGAAGTAATATTTGTAGTATATAGTATACATTATTTTTGTTCTGTGCATATTTTAACTTCATATGTGAATGATCTCTTAAACCAGAGTCCTTACTGGAAGGAAGCCCTCAACATCCTAAAGCTAGTGGTGTCACGCTCTGCAAGTCTTGTCGTGCCCAATGATATCCCCAAGACCTATGGAGCAGATACAGCTTCTCCTGAAATATCCTTCACGAAAATTTTTAATAATGTCTCCAAGGAGTTGCCTGGGAAGACGTTAGATTTTCATTTTGACATTTCTGAGGTAAGACACTCAAGAACAGACACAGGTTGATCTGTTGGGATTCCAGCAGTCCTGAGTGGAGCTTGTGCTTGGTGACATTGTGATAGGTGTGGATGGGGTGACAGATTCGCAGCAAGTTATAGAGTCTGAGGAAATAGGCAGATAAGCATTATGAGAGAGAAGGCTATGGAAATACACAGTGTGGACCCAAGGATGCTTTCAGGATGGAAGAAATGTCTAAGCCGAGTGTTAGAAACCAGCCAACCCTAGATGGGCAGGTAGGGAAGTTTGGTGAGAGGAAGTTAAATGTAAGGAAACTAGCTGGGGTGGACACTGTGGGCTACAGAGCCAATGGAGGTGGGGCTGAGGAGATAGACAATAGGAGCTCTCAAAGGGCTTTAGCTGCACTAGAAATGCTAGGAATTGCAGTTTAGGAATAATGCTGTAGAACAGGATGGAAATTCGAGCAGGGAGGAACGAGAAGGGTGAGCTTATCAGGCCTGTCCCAAAGCAGTTGCAGAGGAAATGAACCAAAAGACCAGGGAAGTTTCCCGTTAGAAGTCCTGGTACCAGGTTCTTAAAGAACAGATAGCTGGGCATGGTGGCACACACTTGTAATCCCAGCACTCTGGAGGCACAGGTAGAATTGCCATGAGCTCAAGGCCAGCCTAAGACTACATAGTGAATTCCAGGTCAGCCTGGGCTAGAGCGAGACCTTTCCTTGAAAAAAATAGTCACTTCTTTTGCTCCATGAAATTTGCTTTTAAACACTGAAAAAATAAGCCAGAGGTGGCACACATCTTTATTCCAGTACTCGAGAGGCTGAGGTAGAAGATCATTGAGTTCGAGGCCAGCCTGGGCTAGAGTGAGACCCTAGCTCAAATAAACAAACAAACAAAAAAAAAAAAAACCTAAATTAGGAATGTGCTCTTTGGTAATCTCAGGCATAAAATGGTCATTTCCAGTAAAGTCTCTTAATAAAAACCTGATGTCATGGTTTTCATTTTTAGAGTCGACCTCATGCTGAGTAGCCTCCCTTTGTGTTTTGATCTTTTGGTTGTTTGAGGAAAATGTCATGATAGGTCTGCTGTTAACCCTTTCAAGTGCCTTGAGCTTGAAGTGTTTGAGTCAGTGTTGGCATTTTCGGTCTGTGTAGACACCCATCATTGGGAACAAGTACAGCGACCAGCACAGTGCGGCTGGAAGGAACGGGAAACCAAAAGTGATTGCTGTCACCCGAAGTACATCCTCCACGTCCTCTGGCTCGAATTCCAATGCCCTGGTTCCAGTCAGTTGGAAAAGGCCACAGTTGTCACAGGTACATAGAGAACATCATCATGGGAAGAGTCATTTTGTATGTAATAAGCATGTATGTATGTGTGTATGTATTATGGATGTATACATGGATGGATGTGTATTATGGATGGATGCATGGATGGATGTGTATGTATTATGGATGTATGCATGGATACATGTGTGTATGGATGGATGGATGGATGGATGTGTATTATGGATGGATGGATGTGTGTTTATTACGGATGTATGCATGGATGGATGTGTGTATGTATAAACTTGTCTCATTTTGCCAGGAATACTAACACTGGAATTTCTTTCTCTGCAGCGAAGGACGAGAGAAAGACTGATGGACGTGCTTTCTCTCTGTGGGCCTGAGTCAGGCCTCCCGAAGAACCCCTCGGTGAGTAGTCAGTCAAGAAGTCCCAGCCCTGTCATCACATGCAAGAATTGTCATCTCTTCCTTTGCCTTTTCTCACCTAGTTATGCTATTAGCTAAGCCTGAAAAAAAAAAAGGTGGTGTCTGTTGTGAAACTTGGTAGCTGTGGTAGGCCTGAAGATTGGATCGAATCTCTGCCTACAGGGGTGCTGGGGCTCCCATAGCACAGATGCAGAGCTGATGGGTGAACTGTCTCTTCTTTCTTTTGTTTCTCTGTGCCACCTATAACCGTCACCACCATGCTGCTTCGGGGCCTCAGGTTGTGTTTTCCTCGAATGAGGATTTGGAAGTTGGTGACCAACAGACCAGCCTGATTTCTACAACAGAAGATATCATTCAGGAGGAAGAAGTCGTTGTAGAAGATAATAGCAGTGAACAACAGTTTGGCGTTTTTAAAGATTTTGACTTTTTAGACGTTGAATTGGAAGATGCAGAGGTAAGAATGTGGGCTTTCTCCCCAATGTTTATAATATATATAAAACAGTTACAGTTGTGCAAGCCCTTGACAATGGGATCTTTCCTTATTGAGGCCCAGATAAGGTCAGAAGGGAACTAAACATGATTGCTACAGTTAGTCAATATCAGGAAAACTGAAATCAAACAAGAGCCTTCAGGTTTTCATCTGTATTGTGATAAATGCAAAATACAAGTGAATTTCTTCAAAATTCTTTTCATGTGTTTAGTGTGTACTTAGACTTAAATGTTCTGCTTAAGCTGTTCAAATTAATTTGTAGGGAAATAGTAAAAAATTAAAATGGACCAAATATCTCTTTTTATGTTTGTTTTTGTTTTGAGATAAGAGCCTCACTCTGTAGCCCTGGCTGGCCTGGTTACTCACTATGTAGTCGAGACTGGTCTCTGACTTGTGGTAATTCCCCTGCCTCAGCCTCTAGAGTGGTGGGATTGCAGGTGTGAATCTGGCTGTTAGATTTAATGAGGGTGGCATTGTCACTAATCCATTACAGGAAGCTTTGACTGTAGAGCTCTTCCTACTGTCAATGACTGTGATGGTCCTAGCCTGTCTGCGATGACGAGACACTGGAGGGCTTCCTCCTCTCACTTGACTCTATGGCTTTGTCAGTTTTGATGAATTCAGAGGCAAAAGGAGAGTTGTCAGCTCACACAACTGAGCTGGCCCAGAATTGGGACTTGTATTTAGTGTGACTCAGTAAGGTCCCCGGCTGTTTCTCTGCACATCTCTGAGTTCTGTCCTTCTAAACAGGTCAGCATGGCCTCAAACAGAGCACGGTGGCTGTCACTGCTGTGTGTGACTTCATGTCCTTACATAGCAAGTAAAGGTCACATCCAGAAATGGTCTAAAGATCAAGTTGCTTTTCTAAATGCTGTTAGCACACTTCCTGTCACAGCTCATTGGCTTAAGTGGAAACACATCAATTTCTAAAACCACTGCCCTGGCAAATGTAATAGGATTACCCTGCTGTCTAAGGCTACCATGAGCCCATTCCTATAAGTAAGGTCAGTTCCCCAAAAAGCCGTCTTTTAAACTGAAAAGGTCATAAATGTGTCCATTCTAAAATCGTTGCAATTATCTGTCGGATGCAGGAAGACCAACTTGCTTAATACCAAAGTTTTGTTTTGGTGTGTCTTTTTCTAACAAATGGGAGCTTTCATGGTTGGTGGACATCCTCAGCAATCATGAAAAGAGCTGTGTCCTGCTGGTAGCTGTTAATAGGAGACAGTCTGGGGAGGTGGTTCTGCTCACAATTACCCTGTAGCTGTGTGGATGTGGCCGCAGTACCAGGGAGTCTTACACTCGCCCACCTGAGAGCTGCGGGGCTCCCCACAGCCACATTGGGACAGGCTCAGAGCCCACAGTTAGTGTGTCATAGGTCACATACAAGTGTGTGTATAGATACCTTCCAACATTTAAAAAGTTTTGTTTTCTTATTCTGTGAGCATTTTCTATTTTGCTTTTATTTCCCCAAAAGGATAAGTCACCACACTCTAAAATTATGTTCACACTTATCCTTTGCAAAACATAAGAAACAGGACAAGCCCGGTGTGGTGGTTTACGCCTTTAATCCCAGCACTCAGGAGGCAGAGGTACAAGGATTGCTTTGAGTTCAGGCTACCCTAAGACTACATAGTGAATTCCAGGTCAGCCTGGGCTAGAGTGAGACTCCCTGGAAAAACCAGAAAGAAAAAGAAAGAGAGAAAGAGAAGGGGGAAGAAAGAAAGAAAGAGGCAGAGAGAGAGAGGAGGGAAGAAGGAAGGAAAGGAAAGGAATAGAACAAGCTTGCACAGCCAGGTTAAAATGATTTTCCTGCTCATTCTCTGGGGTGAGGGAGGGAAGGCAGGGAATAGGACTTACCACACAGCCGGAAGGGAAAGTGGGGTTTCCAGAGAGCTGCTTTTTACCTCAAGTTCACAAATAGCTTCTAAATCCTTCTGCAGTTTGTTTTTCCTCAGTTCAGAATTTACATTTCTAAGGCAAGCTTCTGACATTTCTGTAATGGTTAAAGTTATTATATTCTTGTTTGCCTTTTTTTTCTGCAAAGAGCACTGGAGATTCTTTGGGTTCATGCACTTCCCTGTAATGTCAGCAGTAATAAATCCAGCTTTCCGTAGAATTTGAATCCAGCTAGACTGAAGGAAGTTACTGTAGTTCTGTCTTCAGGTCACAGTAAAGTAGGGGTGCTAATTTACACCTCTTAAGCAAGCCAAATGATACATATTTTCTAAAACCCTAGATATAGTTTTGGTTAACACATGGTAATAAAAAATAGCTTGATTACTAAAAACCAAACTTCACTATCAAAACTCCTAAAATATTCCCCAGCATTTGAAAGGTCATGACATATATTCATTCATTCGTTCACCAGATATACTTTGGGGGGATGCGTGTCATTCATGTGATATGGTGCATAATAGCATTTGATTTTTTGTTTGTTTTGTGTTGTTTTTTTCGAGGTAGGGTTTCACTCTAACCCAGGCTGACCTGAACTAGGTAGCTCTAGGTTGGCCTCAAACTCACAGCGATCCTCCAGCCTCTTTCTGCCTCCCTAGTGCTGGGATTAAAGGTGTGTGTCACCACACCCGGCTCTATAACAGCATTTGAAGTATGTTCTAGAAAGGTAGTTTTCACAGAGTCCCAGAATTTTGAGGATACTTTGAGAAACTGTCAGGAAAGATCTGCCAGCCCAGTGGGCAGACATCCTGGGTATTGTTTTCAGGTTGGATAGTTTGAGCTCTAGCTGTTAGTTTTGCACACGTGATTTCCATCTCAAATTTCATTAGAAAAAAATTTCTTTTCGAAAGAGGCAGAGAGAGTAGTGCTTTCTTCCTGACAGGCTCTTCCTTAGGTAGAGGGCTACAAATGAACTTTACTGTTTTAAAATATTTTTATTTATTTGCAAGCAGAGAGAGAATAGGTGAACCAGAGTCTCTAGCCACTGCAAATGAACTCCAGATGCACGTGCTACTTTGTGCATCCAGCTTTACATGGGTACTGGGGAATCGAACCCTAGTCATTAGGCTTTGCAGGGAAGTGCCTTAATTGCTGACTCATCTCTCCAGCCCATGAGGTTTTTTTTTTCCTCCAGGAATTCACTATGTAGTGTCAGGGTGGCCTTGAACTCACAGCAATCCTCCTACCTCTGCCTCCCAAGTGCTGGGATTAAAGGCGTGCGCCACCATGCCCAGCTCCTAAGTCTTATTTTTTGATGGCCTATTTGGTATAATTTATCATATCAGGGCCTTAGAGAGAATATAAAAATTATATTATTTTAAAAGGGATAATCCATATAGAATTATACAGATAAGATTTTATATAAATCCATAAATAGGGTGGGAACTGAAGTGTATCATGCTTCCACTCAAGATATTTTACAGATATAAATAATTGTAATCCTATATGTTGTCAATTAAATGTGGGTATTTTAAGTCAGTTTTTGCCTTGTTCCAAGTATTAAACCTATAAATTTGGAAGATGTTTTTAAAGTTTGTGTTGCCAAAGTGTATCTTAGAAATGTTGTTTAAGTGTCTGTCTCCGACTTTTTTCCACAATATATTTTACATAAGAAAGTAGTTTGAATCATATGCTGGCTTCCCACCAAAAAAAAAAAAAAAAAAAAAAAGCTTAATCCAGAGCTTGAATCAGTCTTTAAGAAATCACGAAGAATTTTCCCAAAACAAGCGTAGTGTTTATTTGAATGTTCGTCTTCGTTCTTTCTAATTCTGTGTGTTTTCCTTTTTGCTAACCAGGAGCTGCAGGTAAGTTGCAGCCTGGTGTTGTGGATTGTGGCTTCACATCGTCTGAGATGTATTTGTCCTCCCTGTGGTCTCATTTCTGTGTGTGTGTGTGTGTGTGTGTGTGTGTGTGTGTGTGTGTGTTAGAGTAGAGATGGCCTAGGATGTAGATCTAGTAGATCCCCTCAGTAATAGAAGATAGAATGTCAAGAAAATTTATTCAATGCAAACAAGCTCTCAACCAAGTCATTTTTATCTCTCTGAATATAAATATTTAGCGATGGGTTAAATGTTTAAAGAAACCGAAGGGCTGATTGAAACTCTGCTTTTGAGGACACATTCAGTACTTTTCACCTTGGTATGTGTTTTCTGGTGTCTCAAATCTACCTCACTGCTAATTGAGTATGTCACTGGGTTCTTAGAAGTTATGTCTTGCTTTTCCAGGGTGAAAGCATGGACAATTTCAACTGGGGAGTCCGCCGGCGCTCACTGGACAGTATTGACAAAGGGGACACGCCATCCCTCCAGGAGTACCAGTGCTCTAGCAGCACCCCCAGCCTGACCCTGACCAACCAGGAGGACACAGATGAGTCCTCAGAGGAAGAGGCAGCCCTCACCGCAAGCCAGATCCTGTCCCGCACACAGATGGTAAACACTTACTGTTGTAGTCGGCTCCACAATTCTGGGGTGAGCTTCCAGACAGACAGTTTATGGGAGGAAGGGATTTACTTCAAGCTTACAGATCCACGGGAAGTTCCGTCAATGGGAGAAGCCGCTTGCATCCATCCAAACAGAGAGAAAGAAAAAACACCCAGCAAACACCAAAAAGCAACGAGTATGAACCCCCAGATTCAGCCTTGATCTCTTTACACCTTTAGGCTGGAATCAGATCCACCCCAGTGACATGCCCCCTCCCTCAGCTGCTGAGACTTCAGCAGGAAGTTTAACCTTCATAGAAAGTACCTGAGGCTATGGGGGACATAGTCACATGCAGTGATGGGGAAAGAGGCTCATTTAACTCTCAGTGCCCAGCTCTTCACTGTTGTTCTTGGTCTTTCGATGTTCTTACCATTATGAGCAAAATGCACAGTGAACTATTCTATGACTCATCACAAAATCAAACTTACAAAGTGAGCATGTGTGTCTTTAGCGGCTAGCACACATTTCCGCTGACTCTCCCCTGGTTATGGTAACTCGCTGGCACTTTCAGGGGCTTGCCTGTGTGCCGAGAATGCATATGTGTGTATGAGGTTGTCAGTTATTATGTACAGAGTCTGGGCACAGCACTGGCCCCTTTCAAGGCCGAGGCACTTACATGGCTCACAGCCCAAGGGCTAGGAGAGTGGGTGAAAACTGAGCGAAGCTGCAGGAGTCGTCTGTTCATTCAGAAATGCGGGGGTGCAGGAAAGACTAGATTTGCAGTCCTAGTGGGGTTGGAGAGCAGCACCGTGGCTCGTGCCATCGAGAAACACCAGTGGAGCCTGGAGTCTTACATGGAAGGCTTTCTCAGCTGGATCGCTCATCCTCCTGTGAACACACACCCACGTGCTCAAAGCTCTGTGTGGATCAAGTACCTGCAGCTACGTTGCACTGAGCTAGCTTTAGGCAAAATGCCAAGCTGTCAGTTTGTGGTTGGCTTCCTGTCTTCTTCCTCTTGTGACGTCTTGTCATTGCCCCAATGTCTTCCACTGCCACCCACCTTTTCATGATCAGTGATAAGCTGTCACCACTTGCACCAGGCCCTCCCTCAGGGTGTCTCCCCATGGCTCTCTTGAGCGCACAGGTTAGGCAGGGTCATTGCAATTTTGCAGATTCAGTGGTGCATCCCAGGACAGAGCTAGGAAGTGGATTTGAACGAGGTGTTCCATCTCTAATGTCCGTGGATTTTACCATGACACCTGAGGCTCATCCTGCAGGGGACTGTTGTCATTTAGAGAAATGTGACACAGTTAGTGGCCTTGGAGACCGACCATGGGCTCCAGCACTGGCTTTGGCTCAGGGGCTGGCTTTACTCACCATGTGACTGTGGCCAAGACTCCTGATGGTAGTGCCTCGTGGAGTGGAAACTTCTCAGCACACAGTGAGTGCCTAACAAAGCCTGGCTCTCCTGGGTCCCAAACAGCAGAATTGACAAACCTACCGACAAGGCCAACCCCCATCTCAGTGGCACCGAGGTAAAGAAAATCCTTACGGCTGTGGAGATGGTTGAGTGGTTAAAAACACTCTGTGTGTAAGCCTGGTGACCACTGGTATCATCCCAGCACACCAGTGGCAATGAGAGGCAGGGTCAGGAGAATCCAAGGCTGTGAGCCAGCTAGTCTGACCTTTACAGGAACAAGACAGACCCTGTCTCAATCAAGCTTGGAGATGACACACCCCAGCCCAGTCCTCTGTCCTCCACGCATGCATCATGGCCAGACACATCACACGGAAAACCTTTAAAGTTCTTTTCTCCACACACACAAATTGTTACTAATATGCTTAATTAACATCCTTTTACTTGATTTGTGAGCAGGGGAGGGGGAACGGGGACACATGGGCCTCTGGCCGCTGCATGCAGACTCCCGATGCATGTGCCTCTTTGTGCATTTGGCTTTACAGGGGTACTGGGGAATCGAACCTGGGCTAGCAGGTTTTGGCAGCAAGCACCTCTTACCACTGAGCCATCTCTCCAGTCCTGCTGGACATTTCTTATGTAGCATATTGTCCAAGAAAAAAATTACAATGTTGCTTAAAAGGAAGAAGTGTATTTTCATTTTTAAAAATTAGTAACTACTAGTTTTCTAAGGCGATAACCCTCAGTAATGAAGGTGTGCTGTTAGAACAACTTGACCTCATTTTTTTCTTCTTTCTTTTCTTACTGGAACAATGCTGACATTTCTGAATGGCTCACTCAGCCATGCCTGCCTGCCCCTCCTTCAGGAGGCCTCTTGAGAGGCTCTTGGCACAGATGACAGGGGAGATCAAGGAGCCCCTGCTGTCACCAACCCTCAGACCTGGCTTCCATTGAAATTTAGAGACAGAGCATTTGCTTAGCATATGTGGGGTCCCGGGTTCAGTGCTCGGTGCCATAATAAATAAATATCCTCAGACCAACCCCAAGCAGACATACGGGACTTAGAGTGCCCAGCTAGCAGGCAGGAAGCGTCAGACTTGATTCCTAGCACCACATAAACTTGACCTGGTGGCACACACCTGTGATCCCAGAACTCAGGAGTTTTGGGGCAAGAGGATCAGAAACTCAAGATTTCCCTTAGCTTCATAGGGAGTTCAAGGTCAGCCTGGGATACATGAGACCCTGTCCAGAAAAAAATAAAAAATAGCCCAGCACTCGGGAGTCAGAAGTAGGAGGATTGTTGTTAGTTCAAGAACACCCTGAGACTACATAGTGAATTCCAGGTCAGCCTGGGCCAGAGCGAGACCCTGCCTAGAAAAACCAAATAGATAAATAAATAAAGACATTCACCATGAAAATAATGGATTTGTTTTTTTTTTTTTTTTTTTTGGTTTTTCGAGGTAGGGTCTCACTCTAGTCCAGGCTGACCTGGAATTCACTATGTAGTCTCAGGGTGGCCTTGAACTCATGGCAATCCTCCTACCTCCACCTCCCAAGTGCTGGGATTAAAGGCGTGCTCCACCATGCCCAGCATGGATTTTGTTTTAAGGGCAATCTTCACAGAAACCTTTTTTTAAAAAAAATTATTTGAGGTCGAAACAGAAAGAGGCAGACAGGAAGAAAGTGAGCATTGGCGCACCAGGGCCTCCAGATGCATGCACCGCTTTGCACATCAGGCTTTACTTGGCTACTGAGGAACTAACCCTGGGCCATCAGGCTTTGTAAGCAAGCACCTTTAACCATTGAACCATCTCTCCAGACCCGAAAGTGTGAATTTCTCAAGGGTAACATAACTTGTGGGGCACATTCCCATGTTGCTTACTTAGCGACCTTTAACCTGTGTGGACCCCCTGCTGCCTCGTGATTTCCAGGCCTGGATTCACAGCACCCATTCTAATCCCACTTGGGTGGTGAGGGGGGTCACTTTAGGAAATGGCGGAAGTGATTTGATGATACAGCATGTTTCTGGTGGCTCTAGTGATGGACGCTGCTAACAAACGCATCCCTCCTTTTCGGATCTCTCCTCCCAGCTGAACAGTGACGCAGCCACCGATGACCTGGCCCTGGAGCCCACCGAGCCACTTCTTCAGTCACAAGACTCGGCCAGCAGCAATGCCACAGAAGTGCTGCCAATCAGAGTTGAGACCCCCAGTGTGGAGGCTTGTCTAGATAATACTAGCAGCCAGCTGCCTGAGGTGGGGAGACACGGGGCTGGTGCATGGCCAATCTAGGCTCTCCTAGGAGCACTCCACCACACCCCTCGCTTTCCTTTCCAAAGAGTTTTCAGCTGATGTGCTAATTATTTGATTGATTTCTAGGATTTCTAACCTGTTGGGTTGTTTTAAACAAAACGGTAGCCAAATCTGATGGGTTTTATTTATTTATTTACTTATTTATTGAAGTTACTAAAGAAGTGCGAAATGACCTACAGGTTAAAAATCATTTCGAGTGGGTCAATGAGCATTTTGCGTTGCAGAGTGACGGGTACTGCGCAGGTGCTTCTCTGGGGACAGCAGGCATCGCCCGGGGCGCTGTGTTTCTGGGAAGGACTGCTTTTGTGTGCCCACCTTTGTTTCTGTTTTTTTTGCTTTGTATGGGGTTACATGATTGGTGCTGTGATGGGTTAGGACCTCAGGCCAGCTGTGTTAGCAGTTGGTTGTTCAATGAAACCTTCTCGAAAGACTTTGGAGCCACTAGTATTATGTTTTGTGCAAAGGCCTGTGAGAAGTAAGCCAGATTCCAAGCTAATCACTGACCAAAAATCAGTAAGTATTAGTTATCTTAGTTGTTTTTCTTTAAGCTTATCATAGACACTTTTTAAAAATGTTATTGCTATAGCTCTGTGAAACTTACTTTTACGCCTTGGTACTAGAAACTGCTATGTTTTATCAGTGGTAATGAAATTAATGCTGCTGGTAGACTAATCTAGTTAGTGGATCAGATTACTTTTGTAAGATGAAGTGTCGTGTCAGAACCCTCTTTAATAGTAAGTAAGCAGATACATTTTGAAATGAAGGCACATGACTTTTTCTAGAGCAGACTTTAAAATGCTTGGAGTGATATACCCAAGGGTTAGACAGCTCAGCGAGTCACGTAATCACCACAGAGCTTCCAGTGAGGCACTTGGAGAACGGGGCATGACTGCATGCATGGTCTAAATTAATGAAATTTTTTTTCTTTGCTTTGTTTTGGGGTGGTTGGTGGGTTTGTTTTTTGTTTTTGTGGGGGGAGTTTGTTTTGTTTTCTGAGGAAGGGTCTCACTGTAGCCCAGGCTGACTTGAAACTCACTCTGTCCTCCCAGACTGGCCTCGACTTCACAGTTGTTCCTCCTGAGTGCTGAGATTAAAGGCATATGCCACCCAGCTAAAGAAGATTTTTTTACTTACATTTCAGTATGACAGTCTCATGAATAAACATGTTCAAGGCTTTGTGACAATTCAAAGGAAAGCAACCAGATGTCTGATGGGGGTGCCGGGGTGAAGGACAGGTTTGGGATCACTCGGTGTATGGAAAGACATGCCATGAACTAGGACACCATGTCCAGGTGCCTCTCGGAAGCTGGTGTTGCTTAAGAAGAAACTGGATGGAGAAGAGAACAATAGGAGAGGTGAACAGGGTCGAAGATGGAAGACAGACGTGACCTTCAGATAGTAGGGAGTCTCATGAGCGTTCAGGTCCTGCCTTGGGTAATTCATGTAAAAAGGAGAAAGGCTCCTTGTGGCTCACCGTTTAGAGGCATCAGTCCATGACCCTCAGTGGCCCCATCACTTCAGGCCTGTGGTAGCATTCAGAGGAAGACGGGGCAGTGCAAAGCTGTTCATCGTAGCCACAAGAGAAACAGCAAGTGGAAGGGAAGGGTGCCATCCCCTTCATGATCATAAACCCAGTGACCTAGACCTCTCACCTTGTACATATCCCACCACCTCCCAACCCTGCCAGCCTGTGCCACATGGGCCTTTGGGGGTTTTCCAGTCCCCAAGCAGACCTGTTCTGTGACAAGCAATATGCCAAATTCCTAAATGGATGTAGAATACAGATGAGCATTTATTCATTAAAACAGGCTGACTTGAAACTCAGTGTGTGACTGAGGCTGGCTGCACACTGCCATCAGTCCTCCTGTTCTATCTCCCCGATGCCAGATTACAGCTGGGAGCCTCACACCCAGCTTAGGCAGTATTTATGGAGCCTGTGCCTCTTGCTGGACACTATTCCAGGCTCTGGGAGTGTGTGTGTGAAAGAAACGAGGGCTCAGTGTCATTGGAGAATCATATGGATTTGAGTGAGGAGAAAGTTAGGGTAACATTTGAACTAAGACATTAAAGTAACCAGGATCCAGCCCTGGACAATTTGGAGAAATAATGTTCTAGGCAGAGAAGGAGCAATATAAAAGTCCTTAGAGCTGGAGAGATTGCTCAGTGGTTAAGGCACTTGCCTACAAAACCTAAGGACCTGAGTTCAATTCCCCAGTTACCCATGTAAAGCCAGGTGTAAAGGACCCACCCATGTCCTCAGATGCTTCTGGAGTTTGTTTGCAGCAGCTAGAGGCCTCAGCACGCTCATTCTCTATCTCTTTCTTCTTGCAAATAAATAAAATATTTTTAGCCAGGCATGGTGGCACATGCCTTTAACCAGCACTTTGGAGGCAGAGGTAGGAGGATTGCTGTGAATTCGAGGCCAGCCTGAGACTACATAGTGAATACCAGGTAACTTTGGGCTACAGCAAGACCCTACCTCAAAAAAAACAAAAATAAAAGAACAAAGGCCCTTGAGCATGTGCAGAACAAAGAGGGGGTGGTGGAGTCGGAACAGTGAGCAGGGGAGGCTGGGGGAGAAAGTGGCAGAGGCCACGGTGCCTTGCGGCATATCTCCTCACAGTGGTACCCAGAGGAGGGTTGGGAGCAGGACACGATCTGATTATTTTTACCATTTTAAATCTTGGCTTTTTTTTTCATGGGAAATGGAAAGGTAGCGTGCTTGTCTGCAGTTAGGTGCCTGTATCAGGGGAGAGTGGTGGGTAGTGCCTTGCACGTGCTCCTAAAGTCTAAGAGAGACGTGTGGACAGATGAGGAGGTGAGCGGTGAGGATAGGGGTGAAGAGGAGGAGGGCCTGAACTGAGAACGCAGGAGCATCAAGTGTTTCGAGGAGACCCCGTGGGCTTAGAGAGGCCATCTAGTCTGCATTCTGTTTCCTTGTTGGAGGCTTGTTAAGTGAGAAGTGTTGCCAGTTAGGCATCTAAACCACCAGGGCTGGTCTGAATTATAGCAAGTTAGGCGGCAAAAGATTTTATTCACTGGAAACAATGGAAAACAGGATGACCCTAGACACCATTTTAGCAAAAGCAGCCTGCTTGTTGGCTTTGTATTTTCATTTTGGTTGACAAAGGGGGAACATCTTTTATTTTAGGTTATAATCATAGAAAATTATCTCCTAAAAATCATTCATTTTTATTGTAAATACTGTTACTCCAGTTGGACGTTATATATCAAACAATATTTAGTGGACTAGTGGGCTTACCCCCCAATCACTATGAAGTTCCTGGGTATACTTTTTCTACTAGAGAAAAATCTTCAGGGCTGGTAGGGTTAGTAGATTGCTTGTCTAGCATACACAGGGCCCTGGGTTCAACCCCCAGCGAGGGATACAGGCATGCTGGTGTACATCTGTAATCCCAGATGTACAGATGATCTGGAGGTAGAGGCAGAAGGATCAGAAGTTCATGGTGATCCTTAGCAAGTTCAAGGCCAGTCTAGAATACTTGAGACACTGTCTCAAAAAAGAAGGAAGGAGAGGAGGAGGAGAGGGAAACAGGAAGGAAGGAAGGAGCACTTCAATTTACTGTTTTTTTCCCCTTTTATAATAATATGATGGGTTCATTACCACTCTTCTCTTAGTGATATTGGAGGGTAAGAATGACAGGTTTATTCTAAAATGGTCCTATTTTATCTAGAAAAGCTCTGATATTATCACCAAAAGAATGTCTTCTACAAGGGAACACCCCAGCCTTTCACCTCTTGGCTGGTGGCTTTCACCTCGTGTTCCTAAAACGGTGTCAAATGTTTAAACATTACCTCCTGGTAGAGAAAAGTAGAAAGTACCAAGATAGCAAAACTCACTTTTTTGAAGCAACTTGAACCAGTTTATGAATTAAAGGAAAAGAAATCTCTGAAATTTTTCCCTTAAAATATGTTAATAATAGGAAGATAAATGATCTGTGTCCTGACAGAAATGTTGCTTCTCTGTAATATATTCAAGTTACCCTCTGAGCTCTGGAGCGAATTGAGTTCCTCACCTGCCTTTACAGGGGATTCTGGGTAGCATGGGTTCCAGTTCTTAGGCCACAGAAGTTCTTCCTCAGAGGCAATGAATCTTCAGTTGTAAACAAAGCACGTGTGTGTCATCATCCAGTGGGGTAAAGTCAAGGAAATTTGATTCTCATCACCTGCATATAGGCAGTGGAATCCATTTCACCAGCCCAAAAGCATTTCAGTGTTACTAGAAAATTCATTGTATATTACATCATAATACTGATAAAACATCATTTGAAATTACAATTCAGTAGCAAATGATAGCCAAGTCTAGGTATAAATTAATGAAAACTGAAGGCTCTGAGCTCAGATGTTTGGTGAAAATAACACAGAACTTTCAAACTGATGGAAAAGGAAAATACCAGTAAAATTCTAGATGGCACATATTTCTGGCAGTTTCACATAAATTATCTTAAGAAGCTACTATGCTATTCCTTCAATGGCCAGATCTTTAGAAATGAACTCCAGATGGACTCTGTAGAGTGCATTGAATGTAAACTGTGGAGATGAGGAAGGACGCTCAGTCCTCTGTGAAGACGTAGGGCTGTCACTTTCCACCTTCCCCAGACCACGTTCCCTTCACACACGTCACGTCTCCCTGTCATCCATGCCTGTCACTGGAATCCACCTTCAGCTGTTTCCCTGAACATCTATGCCCGCTGCTTTCTTTGGGTCCACTAGGCATTTATATGAGGCTGGTAGCATTTACCTTACTCCATACTGTAGTATATACTATTCTCATTTGCATATTGGCCTAACCCCATTGCTAGACTGACAACTCATTGTGGTGAAGAACTAATTTAGAACAGAGCACCTGTACAGATTTGGGCCAAAATCCTACATTTTATAGGTGAATTTTCCAGGTGAATAGACGAAGGCCCAGGCTAATCTAGGATCGGGTACTCTCACTTTCTTTTCATATTTTGGAAGAAAAATTCAACTTTATCTATCTATGAAAAATTAAAAACTTTAAGCAACCTAGGTCTAAATACTGAGAAATTTCAGTATTTGCTTACACATTGTGCTTTGTGTTTACATTGACACTGATTAATATCCACGCAGATTCAAAAACTAGTGTTGACGTTATTATACTTTCAAAGTACTTTGTCTTTTTTTTTTTTTTTCATAGTGATGGTTCATTTATTCACCTGTCATCTGTTGGGTTTCTACCCCAGGACAGTCGTCACATGGCAACGTTATTTCAGCAGTGTTCATAATGGGAAAACTACTAATGTTATGCTTCATTACATATATTTTCATTAAGGGTTCTTATTTGATGGATGAGCATGCAGTTTGTTTAATTTCCAAAGTACCATAATTTAAAGTTTTGAATCTTCTCTGAGTTCTAGCTGCCATGAGAGATTGGGATCTCCACCTTAGCACAGGTTAGCCCTGAGGCTGTTAGTCAGCCGGCCCCACAGGCCGGTTCACCCTTTTGGTCCATCTCCCTGATAAGAAAACAGGAATGGTGATTTAAATAAGAGAGAATTTACAAAAATAATACAAGTTTTACTTGTATAGAATTAGAGTATATTTGAGAAAAGATATTTAAATAAAGGTCATATTTTCAAATAAATGCTCAAATCCTATACATAAGAGGGAAAAGAAAACTAAATAAAAACTCTTTAACATTGGCTGAATATTGTAATCTCAAAAAAATTTACTGAAGAGAATTGAACTCAGTGGTAGTTGGTCTACTGCTGGCCTACAGTTCTGAGGCCCTGGATTTCTTCTTAGGCACTATAAAAAAAATGGGACCATTTAAGAAAAGAATTTTACATATTTACAATTCAAGAACTACAAAAATTGAACTGTGTAATGAAGATTACTTGATAACGGAGACTCAGATTTATGCAGGAATCTTAATTGTGTGGATACAATGCTCCAGTGTGGTCAAGCCCTCTGAAAGTGTGATGCTTTTGCAGGATTCGAGTTCAGTGTTAAAGGAGGAACATGTCTCAGCCTTCGAGGAAGAAGGGTCTTACGTTATTGAGGAGCAGCAGGACTCGCCTGTGGGGCAAGGAATGCTTGATTTAGAGGAAAATGACGTGCCGGAACCTCTGGCCCCCGAAAGCTACCCTGAGTCGGTCTGCGAAGAGGACGTCACCCTGGCTTTGAAGGAGCTGGACGCTCGATGTGAAGAGGAGGAAGCTGACTTCTCCGGGCTGTCAAGGTAAGAGTGTGGTCACTCGTCACACAGAGCGAGGCGAGGCCGGGCCTTCCATGGGCCTCCCCTCCACTTCCCTTTCTCTGGATACTGTAGTCTAGAGCACACGCTTCATGGTTTTCAACATAAAACGTGCATGCTTGTTAAAAGAGCTTGAGAAGTGACATGTGACATTCAGAAGCACACCACGTACCTATCTAGGCAGAAAGCCAAATAGTACAATGAGTTTCTGTAATACCAAAAGGAATCTAAAATGTATCCAGAAAAACTATTACTTTCATTGGTCAGGGGTTAAGTCTAATTGCTATAGGCTGTATTTTCTAACCTGATGTGTATTTGTGAATGAAAACCTAGAGTACTTGGAGTGAATGTGACGATCACTGTGACCTTTGTGTCAACAGTCAGGACGAAGATGATCAAGATGGGTTTCCAGAAGCACAGACATCGCCTCTCCCATCACCCTTCCTCTCTGCCATCATTGCCGCCTTCCAGCCAGCAGCGTGTGAGGACGAGGAGGAAGCCTGGCGTTGTCATGCCAACCAGATGCTCTCAGACACGGACGGCTCGTGCGCGGTGTTTACTTTCCACGTGTTTTCCAGGCTCTTTGAGGTCAGCGAAGGTGAAGGTCTCACCTGGGAAACAGGAGCATTTCTGCTCCAATAGCTCTCAAGTTTTAGCATTCCCAGTGGTTCTCCTTAACAAATCTGTCTGCGCCTGTGATTTTCCCGATTTTCACCGTGACCTTGTGGTACTGCTAGTATGTTATGCAATTAGTAGTACACATTTGAAGACCTACGGTAAAATTGCAATAGAACTTCGACTCATCACGTGATCAGTTTGGGGCCGTATGACGGGTACCAGAAAATAAAGGAATAGTCCTGCCTTGGAGGAGCTCACAGTGAGCTTCGTAGACTTTATTATCACCAAGGACACTGAACAGTTAGTTATTAAGGCCACTTTCATTGTCACTTGCTGAGTACCTACTGTGTGCTGACATGGCCACTATGGAAGGTGGATCTACTCATAGCATTGTGGGGGCGGGGAGGAAGTTAAGACACAGAGACATAGTCCTGTAAGTCCTGTTCTGTGAACTGTCCACCGTCTTTTCTCCCCACGGAAGCAAAGTGTGTCTGTTTTCCCAAGCGTCCCCAGGTAGTTTCCCCCCTGACAGGCTCTAGTACTCATTCATGGGAACGTTCATTTACTTCAGTCTGGAGTTACTGCTTTGTCCTGCTTGTATTCTTTCTTTCCAGTGATGGGGGAGTTTCTCAATGCCTGAAACTGTGGCTTGCACTCTTTTTAAATATTTTATTTACTAATTATTTGCAAGCCAGGAGAGAGAAAGAGAATGGGCACACTAGGGCCTCTAGCCATTGCAAATGAACTCAAGATGCGTGCACCACTTTGTGCATCTGGCTCTACATGTACTGAGAGATTGAACCTGGGCCATCAGGCTTTGCAAGCAAGTGCCTCTAACCACTGAGCCATCTCTCAGCCCTGTTTTATTTTAAATTATGCCTAACATCACCTAGCAGTACCACACATATACATGCAAATACACATTAACTATTCGTCTGATAAATACACAGGTCGTAATTCACTGAGGCTAGGCACTGTCTGGTGTTTTATGTGAGAATCTGAGAAGATACAATTTAACTTTAGAAGAGCTACTTCTTCCAACTTGTGAGGGCTTTGTTTCTAGGGATGTGCAGTGGGCATTCCTCCATCTCAGAATGGACAGGTGAATGCCATGTATCATTAATTTCTTTTTAGTACTATGTTCTGATAAGTCTTTGATCATTTTTTTAGACACTAACATGTTTCCTTTTAAAAAAACACACATAAGATGGGCAGCAGTTAAAGGCACTTGATTGCAAAGCCTGATGACCCGAGTTCAATTCCCAAGTGGCACATGCATCTGGAGTTCATTTGCAGTGGCAAGAGGCCATTCTCTCTCTCTCTCTCTCTCTCTCTCTCTCTCTCTCTCTCTCTCTCTCTCTCTCTCTCTGCTTGCAAATAAAGCTATACATAAAATTTTTTAAAAACACATAAGATGAATTTACAGCACCACAATACTTGTAATCGTGAATTGCACTTCATTGCAGAAAAGTTGGAAAGCGCCATGCTAAGCTTTTCTTGTACTTTCCCCATAGACAATTCAAAGGAAGTTTGGAGAAATAACCAACGAGGCAGTCGGCTTTCTTGGTGAGAGTCTACAGCGCATCGGTACCAAGTTTAAAAGTTCATTAGAAGTGATGATGATGTGTTCAGAATGCCCAACAGTCTTTGTGGATGCTGAAACTGTAAGTGTTTGCATGCAGGTTTATTATAAAGACTAAATGGGCCTGGCGTGGTGGTATGCATCTGTAATCCCAGGAGGCTCAGGCTGGAGGATTGAGAGTTTGAGGTCACCCAGGGCCACATAATGAGTTCTAAACCAACCTCCCCAGAGTGAGACCCTGCCTCAAATTAAAACAGATAAACAAGAAGACCAAATTGACTTCATACATTATTGGTCTTCTGTAAAATTTTGAATTTTTTACTTTAACCCTGATTATCCAATAATAGCAAAATGTCATTCCAGTTGCTAATGACAGTGCCTGTGACGCACACTGATCCTGCCCTCAGCCTCTGGAGCCCAGGATGTGGAAGCTCAGGGGTCATCCTCTGGAAACGTGTGCTCTTTACTGCAGCTTGAACAAAAATGGGTAGGAGACAGCCAGGCCTCTCCCAGGAAGTATCCAGGGTCCCTCAGCCTTCTCTGACTGGTTGCTGGCACACTTAGAGATTATACAGCTATGTATTTAAGGGACTGAGGTTTACAAAGCTCAAGGCCTCTGAGCTGTACACTGGTCTGGCGTCCCACCGCATGCTTCCCTGCTCTAGTGAAAGTCCACCCAGAGGGGGTGTCCAGCAATTAGCCAGCAGATGCTCTGTGAGCCCCGAGTCGTCATTCTCAGGAGAGGTGACCAGATCCACGTGTTTGACTTGACAGCTGATGGCCTGCGGCCTGTTAGAGCCACTCAAGTTCAGTGTCTTGGAACTGCAAGAGCACCTGGATACCTACAACGCCAAGCGAGAAGCCGCCGAGCAGGTCAGTGTCCTTTGCCCGTGTCAGGAAGTTGGCTTCTCATGCTAGAAGTGCCGGCTGGCTGTAGGCTAGCCCACACAGAAAGGACCTTCTTTCCGCTGGCCTCAGGGTTGGTAGGGGTCTGGAGCACTCTCTTCTCTGTCCAAGAGTTCTAAATTTGGCTCTGAGAAAAGCTGCCAGCACCGCAGATGGGGAAGAAGAAACAGTTTGGAAACGCATTACAGAACTGCGGTGTGGATTATCTGCAACCTCCTGCCAAAGGGTCCTGTCACCATGGGTCAGAGGGAAATAAGAACATGGTAGGTTCCAGATACTACTACCTGCTAAGAAAGGGTCCTTCCGTTCCAGTCAGACATTGACACAGTAGCCCACGCCCCTAAATAAGCCCATCGTGTTTTTAATCAGCAAGTCTGAACAATGCAAACAAAATAAATGTTCCCTTTCAGGAAGACTGTATATTATCTTATTTTTTTAATATTTTATTCATTTTCAAGCAGAGAGAGAGACAGAGAGAGAGAGAGAGAACCAGGGCCATCACCTTGTGGGTCTGGCATCATGTGGATACTGGGGAATTGAACCCAGGGCTTTAGGCATTGGAGGCAAGTACCTTAACCGCTGAGCCATTTCTCCAGTCCTATTTAGTTTTTTGAAGTAGGGTCTCGCTCTAGCCCAGGCTGACCTGGAATTAGTCACTAAGTAGTCTCAGGTTGGCCTTGAAGTAACAGCAATCCTCCTACCTTGTCTTCTGAGTGCTGGGATTAAAGGCTTGAACCACCATGCCCAACCTTCAATAATAATTTATACCACATATAAAGATAGATGCTCAGTTGAGTAGAAACCCTAGGTCTTATTTTCTGGATGTTCCAGATATGACAATAAAGTATAAGTTCAACATGTAAGTACAGGTCAAACATCTGAACTCCAAAAATCTACAGAATCTGAAACTTTTTAAAGGACCACACCTGACCTCATGTAATGGTCATAATGGATGTGTGAGAAAATGATTGCTCATCAAAATATGCAAATGAAGATTGAGGAATGGTGGTAATGACAAGCCAGCCACAGGCTGTCCATGGGGGCAGCTAATATAGTGACACCTTGCTTTCTGCTGGGTCAGTTTATACAAACTTTACTTTATGATCAAAGTTATTAAGACTTCTATAAACTCACCTGCAGGCTCTCCATAAAAGGTGTATATAGAGCATAGATGAATTTTACATTCCCAAGATCTCTCAAGTATATGCAAATGTGCCAAAATCTTAAGTACTCTGCTCCTAAGCTGTTTGAGTAATTAATTGGAATAGTAAAGTATATATTACATAAGTAAAAGTGATGGTGATCAAGGTGACATCCCAAGGTCAGATGGGCCTCTCAAAACTGTCATAGCCTGGTGTAGTGGTGCACACCTTTAATCCCAGCACTCGGGAGGCAGAGGTAGGAGAATCACTATGCAACTACATAGTGAATTCCAGGTCAGCCTGGGCTAAAGTGAGACTCTACCTCAAAAAGACCAAAAAAAAAAAAAAAAAGTGTCATAAACCAAAAACCATGATTTCCAAAGAGAGATCTCTAATTAATGGGAAAACTTCATGAAAGTGGGAAATGGTTTTATATTGGGGGATTATTTCCAAGAAGGAAAATATTTATACTGAGGCCTTCTCTCCCTGTCACAAGAGAGTGGTCTTATATTTAAACTGACAGAGCAGTGACAGGTTGGAGGAGAGGAAGAGCTTTCAGCATCAAGCGAGATCCACTTGTCTTAAAATCACACTGCTGTTTCCACAGTGGTTATCCCAACGCCTCACCCAAACATACATACTGTCGTGTACTTTTGTATAAATATCTCTTGCACATAGATGTTCATGTATCTGTTGGAATGAAATCAATTCACATATCTAGGAATGGAATTAATAGATCACAGAACATATTAGAAGATTCTACCAGTTTCCAAAAAGAAAGTTGAATCCATTTACAATCCCATCAAAAGTATACCCAAGAGTTCTCCATTGCTCCCTCCTCTGTCATTACTGGATATTGTCAGATTTGAAAGTGCCATTCATTCTTCTGGGTATATGGTTGACTCACATTATTTTGTATTTCCTTAATGATTACTATATATTTGAATATGTCTTCATATAGATATCTTCATTGGGATATCTTGTGAATTATACCTTCAAGTACCTTGCCATATTTGTAAATGAAATGAGTTATGTTTTTCCCCATTACTATAATGTAAATATAAGCTTTCTATTGGGTATCGCAAATAGTTTTCATTGCTAGCATTTTCACTGTCAAAGCATCTTTTGATGACCAGAATGTAATTTCAATTAGGTGTCACTTATCAATCCTTCTTGCCATTATAATTACACCTTTTGAGTCTTTAGAAGTCTCTGCCCATCCTGGAAACTGGTCATTTGAAGTAGTAATGGCCCCATGAGTTAGCACTCCCTTGAAAGCATGTTCATGCCCACAGAACCCTTAGGGCACAAACTCAGAGCTACCACTCTCAGCCTCTACACCCAGGGCATAGGTAGGCAGAGACTCCTAGAGTAAGAGTCTCATCCTGCTGGGAGACATTGGAGGCCATGTATTCTTGGGCCTTGTCTTTTAACAGCAAAAAAAAAAAAAAAAATCAGAATCAAACTGAACAGTGTTCCTTAAAATGCCGAGGGAATAGATAGGCAATTTAAAAAAAAAGTTTAGCTAAAAGATCAGTAAATAATCAGCTGACCCTTTTTCTGGTTTTTCAGTAGACATGGACAAACCAGGCCAGTGTCCTGATGGTCGCTAAGTGCGCACATTTAGCTTTTGTATGAATAGAGATTAAAGTACAGAGTCCTTGGTAGATGTCAACTGAATTTTGCTGGTGTAAAAAATCTGCCCATAGCTTCTGACAGTGACCGCCACCAGCCATGTCTCACTGGGAAAGCCTAACATGTTTTCCTCTGGAGATGCTGTCAAGCAAACAGCCCAGAGGCCATTGCCGTCTGGTGACTGGAAGAAAAGGGACAGAAGGTCAAAAGATCGTCTTTGAAACAGCTGAGATGTGTAATTTTAATTCTTTGCATGCAGAACATTCAACTACAGTTGAGAATTTTAAACATTTATGGCTAAAATGTTTTCAGAGTCCTGACTGAATATAGCTGGCAGTTTTCCTAAAGGCAAAAAGTCTTTTAAATGATGCCTAGTATATTTTTTTCATTATATTTAATAATATCACCAAAAAAGATCCGGCAAGTCAAAATAACAGTATTGAACTGTGAAAACCTAGAAGCTTCACTTGAAGGCTCTTGGCTTTTACATTGATTTGGAAATTCTGTGACTCCACTTCATTTTTACTTGACTAAAATAAAATAAATGGACTTTAATACCCGGCTGTAGGAGCAGCCCCCTGAGGGAAGACATCTGATTTCTATATCCAGTGCTACTTAGAGATACGTACATGTCTGTCGTTTATTGCCATCTAAAAAGAAAGAAAAAATAGTAAGAAAATAAAAATAGGATTTGGATGGACTTTAGCTTCTGTTTCACTAATTAAAACTGATATGACTCTTCTGAGAATTACAATACTGATAAGCAGACAGACCTGGTTAATTCTCTGTAAGTTACCTTTATTAAATTGACCAGAGGGAAAGCAAATCTCCCTTTAGACAAAGGTCAAGTCGAGATTTTAAAAACTTCCAGTAAAACCTGCCAAGTGAAGGAGCTTACACGTCGGGGCGCACAGGTCCCGAGAAGATGGCGTGCGCGCTTCCGTTGGTAAACGCACCTGTGGGCACACCTTGCTGTGTTGAGCTGGGCTAGCCTCGAGCAGAGATGGAAGTCTAGGGGTACAGTCAGTCCTAGACCTTCCCGTCTCCGTGTCGTTCATGCAGACAGGCTGCTGTTACTAGGTCATGACACCTTATATAATTAATGTATTAAGATGTGCCGTTACTTATCTCTTCAGTGGTTAGCCAATTGTAAGAGGACATTCGGGGCCAAAGAAGACATATATAGGATAAACACCAATGCACAGGTAAGTCTTTCCTCCTCGTTCTGGCTTTTTTCCAGACCCAGGTAAAACAATGTCTGTGTGCAGTCGTCCTTCCTTGGTATGCCCAGAAATGGAGGGTATCCGTTAACCTTTTCATTTTGGTTATCAGAACAATCTGGGAAAGTTAGGTTCAGTGAAATATTGGCTTAGAAATGAAAATTTCACTTTAATAAAAATGAACAAGCAGCTCGTGACCGAAGCTTAATAACCTTGAGAGATAAGCGTGATGATATCTGGACAGCCAGGTTGGCTTTTAGAATCACAATGTAAAGCCTTGCCGTGAGAGAGTGTTCTGTGGACATACTCATGGTTCCTGGAAAGGAAACCCAAAGCAATATGACCCATCTGCATTAGCCTCTCTAAAAGTTAAACTGATTGGATACATTTTGTGTTTTTCTCTGGTACAATCGTAGTGCAAATGAAAGCAATACATTTTCTTTGACGAAGGTGGAAGTGATTACACACACATTGAGCCAAGGATACAATGTCAAGATCTGCACACTGTTCTGATAGAAGCCCCCTTGGTCAGGGGAGAAGGCCTTCATCAACTAGTCTGGACAGTTCATGTCTGAATTCTAATCAGCTTCAGTCTATTCCATTATAATGGACTTCTAGTTTCTACAAAAGTTGTAATAAAACTTTGAAGATTTTTTTTAAAAAGTAAAATGTTGAGAAAATTACAGTTTAACTCACGTACTGTGTTATAGGCATAGTTATAATCTGTCTTTATAATTCGGTTGAGCAGAGGCTCTTAATTAATCCCACCTTGAAGACGAGGGAATTAAGGTGCAGAGAAACTAATTGATCTACCAGTAAGTAAACAGCATAACCAAGATTCAAACCCAGACAAGCGAATTCTAAATCCTGTGCTATCTGAAAGAAAAGCTCAAATTGTATGTCTAAAGAAATAAGGTAAAAATGAAATTACTCTATTACGTTACTCTTCCCTGCGAGTGGGAGGGCCTAGTTACACCTTATCTGATTTCTGTGCCCATTTACTACTAAATGCATTTGCATCATAACAGCCAACAGGTATTTATGGAATGAATTCATGAGAATATGCACTCAGATTGCAGTCAGTGTACTTAAAATTAAAAGTTCACAGCATGCATGTGTAGACTCTGGAATGGCACTTTTAGAACACCTGGACAGAACTTGTGTCCTATTACGGCTGATCAGGACTTGTGATTTTCTCAGTAGAGGCCGAGTGAGCACATAGTCAGTTCAGTTCATGCTAACAGGAATGAGAAAGGTAGAAAAACTTGGGTTTCCTCATGAAATTAGTGGTTTCAAATAAAACCCCAGGGGTTAGATTGTGTGCTGCTAATGTTTACTGAGGGACTGGCCACACGAATTATGGTAAGTAGAGTGGAGCAAAAGTTCACCTTTGCTTAGCAAATCCCCCTAAATGGACAGGATATTGACATTATATAAACAGTCATTCAAAGGAAACAATCTGGAAACACAGGCTTAAGAGGGACTCTGGAGGCTACATTTCCATAATAGCAGTTGCTGCTTTAATTCAAATTTTTTAAATGAGAACTGGCCAAGGTGCTATATTGTAATGTGGTCATTTTCAGATTGTCTATGAGTTTAGAATTTTCACTCTGTTTACATGCATTATCACATCTGATTCAAAACTAGTTAGGTCAAATTTCTGACTCGTATTTAATGACATCTGCAAACGCACCTGCTCTCAGTGGTCCAGCAGTGTGGCTCTAATAGGCACTGAGAAGCAGTAAGTGTGGTGTGAGCCTCACCAGAGAGTTTCAAGCTGGCTCAGCGGTTCCCATATAAGGCTATAAACCAGTTCTTCTCTGAAAAAGACGATGGCTAATTCATTTATTTTCCAATCCTAAATTTTCCACTTTAATTTTGTTGGGCTGGGGGATGCTGTGTTTCTGGGAAAGGCTATAGAAACCTGAAAGAAAATCTACACCAAGTAGTGTCCCCAAGATCACACTAGTTCTGTGGTATTCTTTACAGCTTTTCTATAAAAATAAGCCACAGCACAAATAAATTTTATTATTGGCCAGAGAGTTGGGGGTGTATTATAAGGGTAGAGCACTTGCCCAGAAAAGGTAGGGGGGAACACCCTGGGTTGTTGTCAGAAGTGCCTAGAGAATAGTATTTTGGAAGTTCATAAAATTTTCTTTGGGGTGTGAATATATGTTCTTCAGTTTGCCTGGGACATCTGTAACCCTAGTTGCAATGATCTCTCACACTAATTCTTGGTCTTTTTCTTTCTTTGTATTTTTTGTGGCCCGATCACCTTCTTGCTTAGCAAATGGAAATTCTAGCAGTAAGTGGCCTGTGTTGATTTATAGACTCCTTATCCTTGTGAGAGAAACTGGTTTTCACCCGCCATTTGTCCTTTCGTGACCGCCCAGTGTTTCGTCATTGGCTACTTTAAAAGTAGTATGTGCTTCAACTTCGCATAGCCCTGATCCATGAAATGTTGGTCTATGAAGTCATGAGCCCATTAGACTTTAGAATCCATCTACAGCTAGCAGCCGCCTTTTCCTCCACTGACAACTAACGCATCTTCTTTGAGGTTTTCAAAACCAAAGTGCACGTGTCCATTTCATCGTCTCACTGGAGTGAGAGTGCCAGGTGGTCTTTAGGGAAAATTCACTTCTTTCAAAGACTGCCTATGCTGGGGGAAGAGATGCCCCAGCTCACCGGCGCTTTACCGAGCACAGGTGATGGTGCAGTGAAGAACTTCAGTAGAAGCAAAAGGCCTATCCCATTATCAGTTTAAAGCCTTAAATTCTATTGGATCCTCCACTTTGCCTCCTGACACATTCTATTTGTTCCATGTGAAAACGTGCTCTATACTAAAAACAGTTATGTAACCTAATGAGCCTTTTTACTTTAATATCAGTCCCCCAAGCATCTTATACCTGCCTCTCATCAGCTTCATATCATATTAACCTGCTTACTACAGAAACAAATGCTGAGATAATTTTAACATAATTATGAATAATAGCTTATTAGAAGTATGCTGTCTAGTCAAATACGGAAAATACCACCCAAATATTTAACCTGCTGTTATTTATTTCTAGGAACTGGAGCTCTGCCGGAGGTTATACAAACTGCATTTTCAACTGCTGCTTCTGTTCCAGGCCTACTGCAAACTCATCAATCAAGTAAATACAATAAAAAATGAAGCAGAGGTACGTATTCAGTGACATCGGTAACTGACGCTGGAAAACACGAATGTGCTTCTGCCTATGGCCCTTCCAAAGTCAAAAGCCACTTACATCGAATCACGTTTCTCACAATGATGTCAGGATGCTTGAGTAAGTTAGACAGTTGATACCCAGAGTTTCAAGAAAAAGGTTTTGCTGCTAGAAACATCACCTGTAATCAGAAGTCAAATAAAACACATCAGTTCACTAGAATAAAATTGTGAAAAAAAATTCATGATCTTTTGATCTTTCATATAACAGTCAGTGTATTTTTACTGTCCAAAATATAATATGCAGCCACATGTTAAATCCAATATAAACATGTATTTGTAACTTGATTGAGCGAGCATATATAAGCCTGGTGTAGGTCGCATGTCTGTAAAGCCTGCACTCAGGAAGATCTCAAGTCCAAGGCCAGCCTCATATAATGAGAACCCGGTCTCAAATACTAATAGTAAACTTTGAGAAAATGCTCTTCCCTTTAGGGATATCCTTGCACTAAATGAAATGCCCCTTCTCTTCCTGTGCACTAGATCCTTAAAGATGTATTTGTTTTAGGTGATCAACATGTCAGAGGAGCTTGCCCAACTGGAGAGCATCCTCAAAGAAGCCGAGGCTGCTTCGGAAAATGAAGAAATTGACATCTCCAAAGCTGCACAGACCACGATAGAAACTGCCATTCACTCTCTGATTGAGACCTTGAAAAATAAGGAATTCGTATCAGCAGTAGCCCAAGTCAAAGCTTTCAGGTAAAGTGTGGAGGGGGTTCAATGTTGTGGTCAACTTTCTAGTTGCTGCGCAGAAAGAACTCAACCAAAAGCGGCTAGTGGAGGAATGGGTTTTGGCTCACAGACTCGAGGGGAAGCTCCACGATGGCAGGGAAAATGATGGCATGAGCATAGGGTGGACATCACCTCCTGGCCAACATCAGGTGGACAGCAGCAGCAGGAGAGTGTGCCAGACACTGGCAAAGGAAGCTGGCTATAACCCCCATAAGACTGGCCCCAAAAACACACCTCCAACAAGGTTCTAATCCAAAGCTGCCTCCAGCTCGGGATTGGGCATTCGGAACACTCGTTTATGGGGGGCACCTGTATCAAACTGCTACAGTCAGGAGCACTTGTATAAAACTGGGCGAGCTTTGTACATTTCTATGTCCAATTTGATGTTTCAACATCATGATTTTTGTTTTCAGCAGTCCTCATTGAAATGATACCCATGTCAATTTTTTACCCTCAATATATTTGCTCAACTAATAAAAGTCATCAGCTATTCACAAGGAAATTTTACTATAAGTATTGACTTTAAGATGTCACTTGAGCTGGAGAGATGGTTCAGAGGTTAAAGGTGCTTGCAAATCCTGATGGCCTACGTTCAGTTCCCCAGTACCCACGTAAAAGCAGTTTCACAAAGTGGCACGAGCATCTGGAGTTTGTTTGCAGTTGCAAGAGGCCCTGGCACACCCACTCTCTCTCTGCTTACAAATATTTTTTTAAAAGATGTCACTAATATTATTGCTTACATTTCCAAACTTTAAAACCCATTGTGTACTTTCAGAGCCCTGTGGCCCAGTGACATCTTCGGCAGCTGTGAAGATGACCCCGTCCAGACGCTGTTACACATCTACTTCCATCACCAGACGCTGGGCCAGACAGGCAGCTTTGCAGTGATAGGCTCCAACCTGGACATGTCTGATGCCAACTACAAACTGATGGAGCTTAACCTGGAGATCAGAGAGTCTCTTTGCAAGGTGCAGTCATACCAGCTCCTAGCACAGGCCAAACCGATGGGAAATATGGTGAGCACTGGGTTCTGAGACACTTCAAGCATTTGGAAGAGAGAGGAAACAGAAGAGACGGAAAATAGTAACCAAGCACCTTTTATGAGCCCTTGCGATTCCCTGATGACTCTTGGGGCAGCAGCCACGGTTACAGTGGAACCAGATGTCAAACTGGTTCAAAACAGACCTGAGCAAGGATCCGTTGAGCAGCTGCCTATACATACCTCCCGCAGAAACTGTATGAAGGGATTTTTAACTTATGTGACAAGGGCTAAAAGTGATGCATACAAGGACCTTACTCTGGAGAAAGAATTCCAGGAATGTCTGCAATAATGGCGGGTGAAATGAGGCTGGAATCAAGGCTGGTTCATTTCAGCCGAAGACCTGCAACGCCCCTGGCATTTCTAGTGATGTCGATTGATGCCTAATTGTCTACATCACCATCCAGCCAAGTAGAGATAGACACAGACTTCTTTGCAAAAACCATTGAGTTTTTTTGTTTGTGTTTTTTCAACCTATGGGACAAGGGTTTGGGGTGTTTTTGTTTTTTGGTCTGTATAAGGAAGAAGTGTGTGAGTGGGTGTGGGTGTGTATGGATAAGTGATAGTCATATTTTCCAGGTATGGATGGCTGGTGATAACTTCTCAGAGCATGCCTCAAAGAGCACGGCAAGATTATTTTTGAAGAAATTTTTATTTTATTAGCTCTAACTCTTCCTAGTGTATAAATGTTAGAACATTTTAATAATATTTTAAAGCTGGGCTTTCCCAGTATTTCAAAAAAAAAGAAATAATATATCTGTTAACGTTATTGGAATGCTGCTCAGTTCTCTGATCAGTGCTTATGTTACGATTGTTGATGACTAACCAAAGTAGATGCCTGCAGAGACTTTAAAATGTAAAATAAAGACATATGCTGCCCGTCGGCCATTCTCATTAGAAAAGTTAACTTATTTTACTCCATAATTATTATAGAAACTGTACAGACTAAAAATCAGTATTTTCTTGCACATTTTGGGTGCCACGCACTGTTATTCAAGAGTCGATGTACAAGCTAAAGGAGGACTTGTGCTCACTGACAGTAGGATATATGTTCTGCCAACTCTGGCACCTGCAGAACTCAAGAGAAGAGATGCAAATGCATTGTGATGTGTTTATCCAGGACTCACACATGTCATGTGAAAGGACCCCGGGGGATTTTGGGGGAAATGGCAAGAAAGCCTCAAGACTGAGCACCAAAACCTGCAATATACTTGTCTAAGTCTGGCATAACATAAACCGGATCCTCTGTCCTTTTTTAAAATAACATTTTGTAAGAGAGATGAATGTGGTTCCACAACTCCTGATTTGAAAGACACCTCGTATTTTTTATATACATCTCTTATCCACTGTGACTTTTCTTTGCAGCTGGGCTCTGGGACACCAGAGTTTGGAATGTAGAAATGAATTCTTAGCTTTGCCTTTCTTTGGGGGTGTGTGGACCCTGACAGAAATGTAATTATGCTCAAGTGCATTAATTAAAGGCACTGTGTGCGCCGTCGGACTGCTGGCCGTAGTTATGTTTCCTGTAAAATTCCATAACTGCTCACGGCACATTCATAATCACTGTATTTTTTTGACCCAGATAAAAAAGAAAATTATTTTAATGGCATTCTGGTACTGTAAATGGTATCCTTTAAATTATTAATAACTCGGTGGTGCAGGGCAGGTAAAGGTATAGATAGTGTCCAGAGACACAACTACACTTTATATCCTATCTTATTCCCCCCATATTTTCTTACCCTTCTTACATTTTTTTGTTAAAAATAAAAGGCATTGTAGCTGGTGGTTTGTGTGGTACTTAAAAAAAAAAGTGACTAATATCACCTGTGTCATTGTCAAGTAGAATTTTCCTTTAAAAGGACAGAACAAAAGTAGATTGACTACCCAAACCAAAAAAGGAAGAAAAAAGAAAAAAATTTGTTTTTCGAAGTAGGGTTTCACTCTAGCCCTTCCTTTCAAGGAAGGCTGACCTGGCACTCGCTCTGTAGTCCCAGGCTGGCCTTGAACTCATAGGAGATCCTCCTACCTCTGCCTCCTGAGTGCTGGGATTAAAGGCGTATATCACCATGCCCGCCAAACCAAAACTTTTGGACAGTTGAAATTTGCCTTTTGTACTTAAATGTAACTAATTTGGTTGTAATTTTTTAAATACATTTGTACAAGCAAAATGCAAGCCGATTCATTCGCAAGGACTGCCTCCCCCCCCCCCCATGGATTTTCCCCACGCCTGCACTCCTTTGCTCCCCAGCCTCTGGATCCGAAGTTTGTACTTCCTGAACATATCAAGGGCTTAGTTTGAATTACCTTATTTCATTCCACTTGAGTCATTTTTGCTACCATCCTTGTCACTAAGTTCACACCATAAAATAGTAACAGAAAAGATCTGTCCATTTTTTCAGGCTGCTTTTAAGATAGAAAGTCAACTCTGTTATGCACAACTTAGAAGATAACGTCCTTGTTTTTGTTTTTCAAGGAAGGGTCTCTCTGTAGCTCAGGCTGGCCTCAAACTCAGTGATCCTCTGACCTCTGCCTCCTGAGTGCTGGGTTTAAAGGCAAGCGCCACCACACCTGCTTACTACCCACTTTTAATGACAGAGGGTATGGTTGTCCACACCAACCTCCCCTTGAGGTATAGGAGCTGTGAGATCTCTCCAGAAAGACTCACCCTTACCAGAGGCCACCTTCCCTCATGCAGGCATGTTTACACTGTTCAGATGTTCCATCAGCATTACCTACAACAGGACATAGTAGACCCAACAGTTGGTTTTATTTAAATAAAAAAGAAAAAACTTTTCTTTTTCCCCAGCTTTCAAGGTAATCCATGGTTAGTATAGGAAATATACAAAAAGTCACAATCGCACCACTTGATGCCCAGAGACCACACTTTGGAGTCTTTCCTGCCACACTCAGGCCCTAAACGTCTCCTGGCTGTAGTCTGGATCACACAGCTTGGCAATGGCTTTTCCTGTTGAAACGGTGGTGTAGACCGTAAGATGACTTTGTGCCACTTTGTTTCCCAGTGCCCAGTCTGTCCCTTGTTGTCCTCACCTGTGGCCATGTTAACTGCCTTATTAGAACGATTGACAATGTTAAAGAATGGTTAACTACTCACCTTAACACCCAGAGGATGTGTCTTAGGACTCATTGCAACTAAATTTCTGTATTCCCTCATTCACATATTCAACAAGTGCTTCCTGAGCATGCATACACACACACTATAATTTCATATATGTGTGTGTGCATATATATGTGTATTACCTCTGGTATGCATGGGAGTCGAATTTTCTTTCCCTGTACCTACCTAGTCTCAAATCAAGTTACAAGTTTCCTTACTTGTCTGCAGGTATCTGAAAAATCAGTCTATCTCCATAGACCACCATCCCTAGTACTTTAAGACCTTGTAGTGGCCTCTCGCTGGTAATTATGCACCAGTCCTGAGCATGGCCTGGATAATACTATTCTAGCTTGTTTCTGGTTTTCTCTAGAACAAGGTCTTTGCTCATATTGCCCAGCTTAAAGTTTTCCTTCTGCCTAACTGATTTCAGTTCAGCTGACAATTCAGTTCCCTAGACAGGTAAGGCACTTGACTAAGCAGAACATTCAGGACACACCAGAACCTCTGATTTACATCACCTAACCCCTCTCTGGGAAGCTCCAGGAGGGTGGTGCTCCACTTCTTCCCACCAGCCACACCTGGGATTCGTGCTTCACACACACCCCCACTTGAGATTCAGAAGCAGAGCCTGAACTGACAAACATGCCTGCTTCACACTGATAAGGACAGACGCCTGTCCCCTCAACCCCAGGATTCTAGAGACTCCAAACCCACTTTGGGGTGTTAGCCTGTTTACTCCCCAGTGCCCAGAATGTTAGGTTGCAAGAAGGACCATTGATGCCAAATAGTTAATATCAATGGATTTTTTTTTTTTAGAATACTGGACAGAGGCTTAATTACCACCCAATTCTGGTTATTAGCCAACACATTTCATTAGAATCACCTGAGGCTCTGAGCCCAGCACCATCCAGAGGTCTGGCAGTGGAATCCCATGGGTAGCATTTAGGAAGATTAGTACAAGGGTGACCTTTAATAAGAGGCCTGATTTTAAAATTTTTTTTCCGTTGTGTGTTAATACACAATTTCCCTAAATAGCCCAATCTGGCCAGGATTTTCCCAGGTGCTAGGATCAGATCTGTACCACCATGCCCGGATAGTTTTAAGTTAGCAGTACTGGGGTAGAGCTGGCCTGTGGGGCTGAAAACCCTGTGTTCAATCCCTAGGACCCCAAACAAAAGACCGCCTGAAGGCCATTTTCTTTTGTTACTCAGCTTCAAGCATCATCTATCATCAGGCTAGCTCCCCACCCCCCAGCATTTGCTTGTTCAGCTGATGGCACCTGTGTGGGCTAAAGCTCTCGAGCCTCCCTTCCCCCTGGTTCTCTGGGCATCTGCCCTCAAGAATCCTTATGTCAATGGCTGAAACGCTTTGGCTGGTGAATTAATGTCCTGGAAACCTCGGCCCTACATACCGAAGCTGTAAATTTCATGTCTGTGAACCCAAGAGTTACCCAATGCCTGGTAACTCTCCTTACCTAGTGCAGCCTGGCCTACCACCATCAAGTTCAAGGTGGCACATCCAGACTGTTAGCACAAGGTCTCCTGATACCCAGACAGAAATTGCAGAAAACCTCCCTTGTTTTTGCAATACCTTTATTTGAAGGCTTTGTCAAAATCCACTATATTTGGAGAAGGAGAGGGGAAGAAGGCCACACACAGAGGGAGATAGCTCACTCATCTGCTCCCTGGCCAAAGCCAGAAGAACCTTTGGGACCTTCCCTAAATGAGATATTTGAAGCTGAACGTGCTGTCACAGGACAAGCGCTTGCCCTTGCATCTTCCACACAAGTCCTGGCGATGGGGGCGCTTGGGGTCCACGTGGCGAAGCCTGACTGGGCACGAGCAGATATTTCTTTTACAACTCTGAAAAATCAGAGGGAAGAATGAACCTCTTGGGTTCTTAGGGCTTCAGAGTGGTCTTTCTATTCAAATACTGCCTGAATGCACTCCTAAGCAAAGACTAGCTTTCACTGTACATCCCTACCTAGCAATGGAAGGGTTCTGAAGAGAGGTTGATTCTTTGAGGCAGAGATTCACTCTAGCCCAGGCTGGCCTTGAACTCAGATTCTCCTACCTCTGCCTCCAGTGTGCTGGAATTGAATTAAAGGCATCTGGTACCCAATTCAATTTTTTTTTTTTTGTTAGGGTAGGGTCTCATTCTAGCCCAGGCTGACTCACCATGAGCCTCTGCCTCCAGAGTGTTGGGATTAAAGGTGTGCACCACCTTGCCTGGCTGATTCAATTCTTACTTGAAAGTTTCTTGTGAAACAATTTACAAGAGAGTCTTTTTCCTACACCACAAAGGTGGACAGAGTGGAGAACAAACAAAGGGAAATGAATCAGTCACTGAAGGCCCAGGCACCTAACTTTAGAAATGGTGCCTGCCCCGGCTGAAGGCATTCTAAATAGTTTTACATACTCTCCAACCATCTGGCTTCCAACAGCCAGTCAAGTGTGAATAGACTCTCAAATGGCAGCCCAGCAGGTTCCACTAACTGTGAAGACGGGCAAAGTTAGTCACTTCTTTCCTCTTGAAGTTCTAAGCCCCACAGCACAGTGCTAAATTAACAAATTAATGTTAGGCAGGCAAGTGCTTGGCCATGCTTAGTTATCATAAACAAGACATCATAAAGATAGAACCCCATAAAGCTAGATGTTTTAGAATGAGTTTAAACACCTTTTGTGAGCTTTCAGGCAAGATTGACACTCATATGCTTACACTAAACACTAACTTGACCACGTGCATCCTGGGTAAAGTAGTCAAGGTTTATCACCTCAAGTTAGCAAAAAAGCTTTCAGTACACTTTTGTACCAGGCTGAGTAGCCAGGTAGGCAAGCGTTTTTCTCTACTATAGTAAGGTAACAGGTTCAAGAAAAGGCTACTTAAAGCCTGACGCACTCAGGAATCAGAAATAGAAGAATTGCTGTGAGTTTGATACCAGCCTGAACAATAGAGTGAGCTTCAGGTCAGCCTGGGCTAGATTGACCATCGAAAAACAACTTAAAAGGCTGCATGCTAAGTTTGCAAGAGCAGAAGGAAGCTAACGCTGTATTTCTCTTCGCTTCCACCTCTAGCAAGAAAGGAAACAGTCTATGGCCACTGGGAATCTATCCTGTTTTAGGAAACATACTCAAGTATTCTAAAGCCAGGGCTGAGGACGTGGCTCAGTATAGGAGCACTTGGATGCTTACAGATGAGGATGGGAAAAGCTGGCAGGGCCATCCATGCACATGGTAACCCAGTTCAGGGCTGGAGACAGAATCCCTGGCTCACTGACTGAAAGAAATGACCTCACTTGAGGGAGAAAATATATGGATGGGAGAAGACAAAGGCATGCTGTACATTCTCTCTCATATGACAAAAAAAAAAAAAAACTATCCAAATGCAAACGTGTTCGATTTACTTGACAAGTGATTTCCTCCACTCGGTAAGGGTTGTAAGACTTCTGACAAGTCCTGCAAAATTGTTTGAAGTAAACCTACAATGAAAAGGAAGATATACTTAAAGCAAAAGCCCCTCAACCCCCATGGCAGGCAGGGAAGAAGTGAGGGACATGGTGGTGACCTACCTTGTTGGTGCCCTGCACACACCACACATAGGCACTCTCCCAGCGGATGTTGCAGACCTTGCAATGATAATAGCCATACTTCTGCTCTAGGAACTAAACAGCAGGGCACCAGAGTTTAGTCACGATGACCCCTGAACTGTCATCCTTCACTGCACAAGCTGGGAAGGAGCCACTTAATACTTGAAATTGCTAATTTCATTAGATCATGAAAGAAAGTCAAGTCGGGTTTGAGTTCTCTAAAATACAGCGATTAGGTAAACTACTAGCTTAATCAAACACACACACAGGCATGGGCTAAACCAGTTTTATACACAGATTATGTTGGATCACAGACTGGTTAAAGTTTTCCTCAGACAGGTACGCTCTCTGGTCTTAGCACAGATGAAAGTTATTAAACTGAAGGAAAGAAAGGAAGAAAACATTGTCTACTAAGCTTTCTAGCCCAAGATTCAGTTTTCCACGCTGCTAGTTAAGTTTCCAAAAAGTGCTGCTGTGTCTCCTCTGTAAGCATAGCTCATGTAATTGAACTTACTCATTAACTGTTCTTCCCACCCAGGGAGAACAAACTGTAAACAGGTTTTTAGAATTAGGGCCTTTAGGGGGAGCTGGGGAGGTGACTCAGTGGTTAAAGCCTGCCAGTCTGGGGTTCAATTCCCTAGCCATATAATAGTTTAAAAAAAAAAAAAGAATTAGGGAGCTGGAGTGATGGGTCAGTAGTTAACAGCACTTGCTTGCAAGGCCTGATTGCCCAGGTCCAAATCCTTGGTACCCAAGTAAAGCCAGATGCACAAAGTGGCTAATGCAGCTGAAGTTTGCAGCTGTGGCAGGCACCCAGGTGTGTTCTTTCAAGTGAATAAAATATTAAAAATTAAAACTAAAAAGATTTGGGCCTTTAGAAGTGGTAGGACTGAGGGAGAGGGATCCAATTCTGTAGGTCATCACACAAGAGCTAGGAAGCTCCAAACTTTCCCAGTTGGTGCTCACTCAGAATTGGCAATGACTGGGACCAACAGCCCTGGCTTCACAAAACAACCTCGTGGGATGACTGGAAAACACCAAAGAGCTCCTTAGGGTTCCTTGCTCCCTCTTACATCTGTGCACTTTATTGGAGTTACACTGACCTTCCTGATGCCCAGGGCCTTGTCTGGCTAGCGCAGCATAGGACAGCTCAGAAACCTCAACCTCTGGGTTACTGAGTGAATGGGGTGTTTTTATAAAAGCCAGGCAAATTCCTAAGGGAAAAGTTTCAGTGACTGTCAGCTTCAGAATGGAGTAAGAATAGGGTAGGGAACAGCAGATGAGGACCCCAGAGACGTTTGCCGCATCAGTGGGGAAACAGGCAAGGTATTCCAGGAAATGAGATCTCCTGATTTTTTTTTTTTTTTTTTTTTTTTTGGTTTTTCGAGGTAGGGTCTCACTCTAGCCCAGGCTGACCTGGAATTCACTATGTAGTCTCAGGGTGGCCTTGAACTCATGGCGATCCTCCTACCTCTGCCTCCAAGTGCTGAGATTAAAGGCATGCGCCGCCATGCCCGGATTCCTGATGTTCTGCTGGGTACCCCCATCTTCAGTCATCCGAAATGTGGTCCAGATTGGACGGTATTCACCACCAGGGCTTTGGGGGGCATTTCCCTGGCCAACTGGTGGAGCCAGCTGTCAGTAACTAGGGCTACTTTCAGCTTGACTATACAGCTGGATAACCACACCTCCAACTGTGGTCAGGGCTGCAGAATCTCGCACAGATGGGCGAGGTGGTGCACACCTGTAAACCCAGCAAGAGAAGCTGAGGTAGGAGGATCGCCATGAGTCAGTGTGGGCTCTAGAGCCAGTTCCAGGTCAGCCTGGACTAGAGTGAGACCCTGCCTAAAAATGAATAAATGAATGAATCAATGAATAAATAAAAGATCAGTGCTGGAGAGATGGCCTAGCTGTTGAGGCACTTGCCTGCAAAGCCTAATGACCCCAGTTCGATTCCCCAGTACCCTAGTAAAGCCAGATGCGCAAAGTGGATCATGGATCTGGAGTCTGCAGCTAGAGGCCCATTCTGTCTGTTCTCCCTCCCTCCTTCCCTCCCTCTCTCTCCCTCTCTCTGCAAATTAATAAAATTTTGAAATAAATCACACTGTCAGTCCAGCGTTATCATGACATCTGCCTTCGGCCCACGCCGAGCATCCCTGGCTTAGCCCGGGGAGGAGACCGTGCCCTGCAGCTTCCCACGACCTTCCGGGCCACCCAGCCTCACCTGGAAGCTCAGGCGCTCCTGGTCCCGCTCGGTGCTGGGCCTGGACGTCCCGTCCGTGGAGGCGGCCACCTCCCCGCGGTCCTCGGGCGACGGCTGCGCGGCCGTCCCCTGGTCCCCCTTCGGCGGCGGCGGCGGGGTTCGGCGGTCCTGGTCGCCGTCCCCCTCGGCCCGGGGCCTTGGGGTCGCGTCCCCCGCGGGGTCCCCCGGGTCCCGGGAGCTGGAGGCCGGCTGGCGCTCGGCGTCCAGGAGGGCGGCGAGGCGGCGGAAGAGCACGGGCGAGTAGGTGGACACGCCGCGCGGGAAGCCGGCGGGCCTGGGCTCCGCGTCCCGGCGCGGCAGCGTGCGGCGGCCCAGCGAGCACTGCACGGCCGCGTCGCGGCGCGGGTTCACCTGCACGGCCGCGTGGCAGCGGGGCGCGCGGGGCGCACGCGGTCCCCAGCCCGGCGGCCCCCGCGACAGCCAGGCCAGCAGCTGCGCCCGCCGGTAGTTCTCCAAGTACTCGGCGGCCGTCAGCTGCCCGAAGGCCGGCGGGGAGGCGGCGGGACGGCAGCCCCCGCCCGAGAGCCGCCAGCCGTCCTTGGTGGCCGGAGGGAAGGGGTGGGGACAGGGGAAGGGGACGAACGCCGCCGGGAGCATGTGGGCGGCCAGCGCCTCGTCCTCCCAGGCAGCGGCCATCCGCTCGCGCGCCCCGGGCGCCCGCCCGCCCGCCGCGCCCTAAATAGGCGGTTCGCACCGGGCCGGGAAGCCGCGCCTCCCCGCGGCCCAGGCACCCCAAGAGGACCCCGACACCAGCCTCGGCGTTGAGAGGAGCCATTTATCAGTGAACCCGTCTAGGTGAAAATTCCAGATTCCAACCAGAGGGTCGTCACCAGGACGAGCACAGCCAGGTGCCCCCATCCCCTGATCGCGCCAGGTGTCTGTCTGTGCCCCCGGCAAGGCGAAGCTGGAGCAAAATGCCAACGTTTGAGACTACCTGGGACCGATTTTCTATTGTCACCCATTACAGTTCCATGCTGTCACAGAGGCGAGGCGGCGTCCACTCCTGCTGTCAATGTTGGGTGGGGGGGAGCATCCAGATACACGTTTCCTCCCCCTGGAATACGGTCCTTCAGGTCCTTCACCTATAGCGGTCTGGATGTATACGATTGCAATACTCTAGGGTGGGTCTAGGTCTACAGATTTTCCTAATCAAACCATTCCTCCAAAAGACAAATGGATCTGGGATGTGTTTACATAAATGCAAAAGACCAATGGAAAGAAAATGCCTTCACCCCTGGAAACACGTTAGTGGTTCATTACCCAGGAATAGATAGCAGATTAAGTGATCAAATACATTGAATATATGATTTTCTCTGGTATGATGCTGGTTTAACAACAAAATACTACATTCCACTGTTTCATTGACCTGTTTTGGTCTTCTCTAAATACAGGTCAACATTGCCAGTTATTTTCCAATGGAACAAGCACACTTTTTGTTTGTTTCACAATTGCATAAAACTCAAGTATACTTTACAAAGATAGCCCGTTTTGGTCACTGAAGATGGTTTACCAAACTGAACATTTCTAAGCCCTGCTTTCTAATACAGCAGTTTCTGTCTGTAGAAACAGAGAAATTGGTACTGGTGTAAACAAAACAAAAAAAATCGCACTTAACCAGAAGAGGCTCCACTTAGGTGACCAGGTGTGAGTAATATCAGAACATTGATTTGTAATTGATGAAAACACTTGGTTACTATGGCAATGCAACTTTACAAAGGGAAGATCAAGTTTGATACAGGTGTGTGAGTCAATCGTTACCCTCTATGCAAACCATATACACTACCACAGGCCATAAATATAATTTTGGTGCGCTGGACGCTCCTACACTTATCTTCGTGTCTAGAGAGAGGTCTGGGTGGTTTCCATCATTACTAAATTATCTGCTCTCACTGTGCCATAAGAGGTGTCTGCCATTTCCTCTTCTTTCAGTTTCTTGTAAGAAATATCTGTATCCTCATCTTCATCTAGGGGGTCTCGCTTGTGCAATATTTCACTTCCATACATTTTATATATTAAGACAAAAACCCCTGCTTCTGCAGACTGGAAAAGGGCGTAAAGCAAGGGAAACATGTACATGCTTCCTATGAAGCGTGGAGGAAAGGCCAGTTTGAGAATGGCCGTACAGAGCTGCACGTTCTGGCTGCCTGTTTCCAGACACACAGTCCTTTTGCAGTTGGGAGGAAGGTGGAAGAGAGTAGCTAGGCCGTAGCCAGAGGCATAGCCTGCCAAAGGCATAAAAATGGCTATCACGTAAACAGCTGCAGGGATACTTGCCAGCAGTTCAGGTCCCAACATGGTGCCTGTCATTATGAAAAGGACCACCAGAGTCACTAGCAGAGACCACAGGGAAACCTAGTAAGAGAAAACAGACCAGCCGTCAGCAACAAGATTACTGACAAGGAATTTCAGCAAGAATATTGTAGATACCCATCTCATTTGACCTCCCACACAAAATAGTTTTTAAAAATATTTTTTATTTATTTGCAAGCAGAGAAGAGAGAGAGAAAGAGAGAGAGAGAGAGATGCTGCAAATGAACTCCAGATGCATGTGCCACGTTATGTATCTGGTTTAACATGGGTAATGGGGAATTGAACCCAGGTCATTAGGCTTTGCAGGCAAGCACCTTAACAGCTGAGCCATCTCTTCATCCCCCAAATGGCAGAGGATTTCTGAGGAGAGTTGGGTCACCTGTTTGGGAGGCAGCCAAATCCATGTTGGACAGCCCTAATCACATGGAGGTTTGTCATGACATCCAGTGACAACTTTGTTTTTGTCTTTTATAACCTCTGTCCATTACCTTGTATGGAACAACCTACAACCAGTCTATGCCATTTGAGGTAATCTTTGAAAATTCATCCAGGGAAAGGCTACTGTTTCCAGAAAGACTGTCCCCAGCCTCTCAGCTTTCAGCATACAACTTTCAGTGTCCTGAGTATGTATTTAATTTACAAATGCAGTTCTAACTTAGGCCGAGACCCAGTTATGGTATGAGGAATAGAATGAACAAGTGGGTGTTTGCTTCCTCTGAACAAGACCCCACACTGTCCATATGAGGTTAGCTCTCATTTTATACAAGAGATAAAGGACTGTTAACATTCACAATAAAAATAAATTTACAACTGTAATAAATTTACAAATAAATTCACAATAAACATTTAAAATCTCTTGGTATATGATTTCTTTTTTTTTCAATTTATTTGTGTGTGTGTGTGTGCGCGTGTGCATGTGTGTGTATGAGCATGTGTGCCCTGGCATGCTTGTGGAGGTCAGAGGACAATGTCGGTGAGTTGGGATCATACAACTTTGTATCCAGGTTTATGTGGGTGCTTGGGCCATCAAACTTTGCAAGTAAGTGCCTTTAACCACTGAGCAATCTCCCCAGCAAGTGGATGATATTTTTAATTTTCAAAACACAGTGCAATATTGATTATGTTAGAGGAAAATATAAATGGTAGATGTGAGGAATTCTTTGCAGTGTTGCAACTCTACTCATTGTTTGCTCATTTGAGAGAAATCTCCCATCTGTGGCTCTAATGATGCTTGGGAAGTGTTACAATAGAGAGCTGTTAGATATAGTACTAAACATATCATCTGGACGCCCTCGATGGCACATTTCTTACACTCAAGTAAAACAGGATGTGTGAACAGTGAAGAAATCTAAACATTCTCCTACCTTCCCTTCAGATCAGTGCTGAACTTGCTTTTCTATAATGGGTGTGACAGGAACATTGATCCAGAGAGAGGAGATGCTGCATCTGCCTGTCTGGAGAGCTGAGAGGGAACCCTGATAGCATATAATTCATGCTCTTAAACTTTTATTGAATTTTATCTGGACTGGTCAAATTCTACTCTGGCGAATGTTGAAATGTTTATCTGAGCAATACATACTGCATTTGTAAAACTGGCAGAAACCAACCTACTACAAATCAAATCTTCCTTACATTGTTTCAAAGTGTGCCACACTGAAACCCCTGACAGAAATGTGGATTCTTCATTTCCACACTATTAGCCCAAAGTTTTTTTTAAGCTACTTTAAATCATTTGGGTGAGCACTGAGATTGTTCATTTGTAAATGCATAATGTTCCCATAAACCACATCTTACTAGCGTGACACTTATAGAAGAAGGATATAAATTTGCTTCCATTCAAAGATAGCTGATCTTATTGGATTGTCTATTATTTAAATATTCTTTTTGTTTTAGTGTGCAAGGCCTGCTGGTTTAAGTGTGCAAGGACTGCATTAGGTTGTTTTGCTCTTGGAATTCCTTGGGTTTTATAGTAAATGACACAGATTATATTTAATAAGTTCTAAGTGCATGGAACTAAAAACTATAGGTGTATTCTCTCAGATATGTGTGTATGTTTACCTGTGCATATATATGTTTATTGTATCTCTCTTGCAGCAGGATTTCTTTCACTGAATGCTGAATCAATAGGCAGAATGGGACCTTCAACTTTCAAATTAATAAAAATGGGTCCCTTTGCAATCAGATTACATTGGAAAATAAAAAACTAAACCAAAAAATTAAATCTTAAATCTACGTAATTGAAACAGCAGGGTGGTCTCTTTGTCTAAAGGCATTACCCCTGTGTTTTACAGTAATAATTATGTATTTTTAACTTCCCAAGATGAGGATTCAGTTTATCACTATTCTTGGACTTTAAAAAGGGCTAATTTACAGGCTGGAGAGATGGCTCAGCGGTTAAGGCACTTGCCTCCAGTGCCTAAGGCCCCGGGTTCAATTCCCCAGGTCCCACATAAGCCAGACTCACAAGGTGGTGGCTGTGGTATGCTCTCTCTCTCTCTCTCTCTCTCTCTCTCTCTCTCTCTCTCTCTCTCTCTCTCCTTGAAAATGAATAAATAAAATATATTAAAAAAGGCTAATTTACAAATATTTGATTTTTCTTCAATTATTTGAAAATATCTACTGCTGTAAAAGTATCCTTTAAAAAATAATAAAGCTGGGCTGGAGAGATGGCTTAGTGTTTAAGGCACTTGCCTCCAGTGCCTAAGGCCCCAAGTTCAATTCCCCAGGACCCACATAAGCCAGACCCACAAGGTGGTGGCCCTGGTATGCTTGCACTCTCTCTCTCTCTCTCTCTCTCTCTCTCTCTCTCTCTACTTAATAAAGAAAAAAATTTAAAAAAATAATAATAAAGCTGCCATTTAATTACCACTATTGTCTCCCAAACTCTGGTTTCCTCCCTGGAGTACTAAGGAATCTGCACTGTTAATTAAGCCATAGCTCTGGGGAGCCGGCAGGGTGTTGAGGCTGGGTCTCACTATATAGCTCAGGCTGGCCTCCTGCTTCAGCCTCCAGAGGGCTAGGATTGCAAGCGTGCACCCAGAGATACCTGGTGTAAACTAAGTGTTAATTACATCCATCAGCTTAGAAACTGCGTAAGGTGGAAGTTGTGGTTGTCACATCAGCTTGTTTAAAAGTGTGTCCACGCAAATTCTGCCAAGTACTTTCCTTCCTTCTACCCTGCTTTCCAAACCTCCTGCCATTTCAGTTGATGGTCAGGGACCAAAACCTCTTCAGGTAAGTCTGAAAGGAAAGAGAGCCCTTACCTTCACGATGTAGTCGGCCACCCGGTTGTATTTGTAGCGAATGAAGACGCCCAGCCCAATAGGAAAGAGGGTGCTGCAGAGAGTCAGGGTCACGGCCCCGAGGGGGAGCAGCTGCACCAGGGGGGTGTTGATCCAGGCCCGGCTGTAGATCCACAGGCAGAGCGGCATCAGGACCAAGGCCAGGAGCGTGGAGGAGATGGTCATGATAATGCTGCGACAAAGCGAAGCAGAAATCAAAAAGCCGGCTCCGCGCTAAAGAGCCAGCCATCATTTCCTCACATTCTGGAAAGAGAGTGACTGCATGTCCCGCGGTTGAAGTCGCAGGGAACCTACTTGATTCTGCCCCAAATAGCAAGAAAACGGCTGTCTTATCTCAGGACAGCTGCCCTGGGTTTAGAAACAAGGAACCTTTTCCTTTCAATCCTGCCAAGGGTCTAATCCGATATTAGACATAGGGAAGCCGATGGTCCTACTTGTTGGATTCGTCTCAATGATGCTGCACTCCGTATGAGATTACTTTATTGGACCAACAGCCCTAGCTTCAGGCTCCCCTTCTTTTGTCTTCCAGTAGCCAAAGACCTGAACTAACAGCGCACACACTCGGGGAGGGTGGTGAGAATTCTGAGGGTGAAATCCCAGGGCCTCTGGGCAGCTTGGTCGGGGTCTAGACCTTCCCCACCGACACACACGACCGGGGCCCAAGCATCCGCATCTTCCTGCCTGCATCCCTCCCAACCACCTGCTCGCGAGGTGGGTTGGATGGAGTGAGCGAGCTGCTTCGGGATGGAGCCATACCTGAGGTTCATGTCACCATCCACCAGCAGTGACATGAGATTGGAGAGATTTCCCCCGGGGCAGCATCCACACAGGAGCACGGCCACGGCGGCCACCTCGTCCAGCTTGAAGACCAGGGCCAGGAGGAAGGCCAGCAGCGGCAGGAAGCCGAACTGGCAGAGCGCGGCCAGCAGCGCGCCCACGGGCCGCCGGACGTGCGCCCCGAAGCGGTTCACGTCCACGGTGCAGCCCAGGCCCAGCATGGTGATGCACAGGGCGGCGCCCACGAACACGTTCAGCCCGTGGTTCAGCGGCGTGTCCCAAAACGGGGCTTCGTGGGGGCCCCGGGGCCAGGGGAACGCGGACGAGCCGGGGCCCAGCGTGCGGCCCGAGGAGCCGCCGGCCGCCGTCGTGGGCTCCGGGCTCGGGGTCAGCTCGGGACCGAAGGTGATGCCGGGGCTGGACGCGGGGGCCAGGGGCCAGTCGGTGGCCGGGCTCGGGCTGCTGACATTGGGAGACAGGGTGGAGTTGTCCGGCAGCAGCGAGAAGGCGACGAGGAGCCGGGTGGCGTTGTCGGGGTCGTTCATGGCGCGGGCGTCTATCCCGGTCGCCGTCTCTCCGTCCATTCGTCTGTCCCAGTCCGTCGGTCGCAGATGCCCAAACGAAGATCGGCTGCGAGCTCGGGGCCGTGCCCCTCTGGCGAGCGAAAGACGTCGGTGCTGGGGGCCGGTCCTCCCTCCCTCTCTCCGGGTGAGCGGCTGCGGAGCCTGCGGCGAGGACCGAGGAGCGCGCGCCCCGGCGCCCGGGATGCGCTCCGCCTCGCGCCCTGGCCCGCGCCCCGCCCCTGAGCCCAGAGCCCCAAGACCCCGAGCCCGCCCCCTGAGCCCCAC